>DWME01002106.1:0-21990 GCA_018244795.1 Parelbella ahira ahira | reverse complement strand
ATGATATATACATAATATGTAATAGGCACCTATATGTTTACCGATATTGTTTCTCAATAGCTTAATATCTTGGTAGGTACCTACTCTGAAGCTTAGAGTACCTAATCACCATTAATTTTATATGTATCTACATGTTCATTTATAACAGCACGTAATTTCCATAGAGCTCTATGAAATATATTAATTCGTAGCAACGACTTGGATGTGGAAATTGTACTAAAAAATTTGAAGTCTGATGTATATCCATGAAAAAAGAAGTAGGTACCTGCCGATAGATCTAAACGACACGTATAAATATTTAGAAGAACACAATTTACTGTGTTCGCACGGCTGGAGCAGTCAAGTAAATAAAGCAAACCGCTCGTATTTACTATCTGCAGTTCGATAGCTCTTTATAGTTAACCTTAGATCGTTGAAGGGGAAGATTGGGAGGACTGAGAACGGAGGCAGGTCCTGCCGCGCTGCTTGTCAAAGTGGCCGCCGGCGTGTTTGAACAACTAATGAGCGGCTCCCCGGAGACGGTATGTTTGCCCCCGACGCCCCGAGCGCTCCTCGCCTGGCTTTTTTGTGCGAATGCCTGGGTTTGCCGAGGTGCTCGCAGCCCCCCTACCGCCCCTCGGAGCACGCGGTCTGTTTGCTCCCCATTCGGTGTCGTATCGGACTTTAGAGTGTAAATTGGAAAATTGTAGATAAACCTCCGTGACCGAGCCGAGACGAGATCGTGTAAGCATGTAAAGGTTCAGCGCGCTCCTATAGATGACATCCTACAGCGTTATACGGATACCTACAGATTAACATTATGTTTAGATTTTTTTTTACATAAAATGTCTTTCTATTGGTCATGATACTAGGGATAGGGAGGATTGTATATATAGCGGTTCGTGTTCATTGGAGTTAATAATTATATCTGTGCATGTTCTGGCCACAGCAATAGTACCTCATCACTTCTGCACCAGCACGGTTTTAATATTAAGCATATTTAGTGAAGTTTAATATTACGCTATTCACCTTTTATTTGTTATATAGGTACTAATCGCTTTTGCCAATTTACACACAGCTGTCAGGCCGGGCTCTAATGATATCTTAATATCAAGACGTTGCAGCTATTTAAGGCTACATACAGTTGTTTAGTTGTGAAGTCACATATTCTGTAATTCACATAATATATGTAGGTACAATAAATGTGTACTGACACACATTTATTTTTTATTATTACTTTTTTACTATCACGCTTCATCCCTGCCGGGCTAAGCGGGTGCCACCACCACCAAGTGCCAAATATCAGTACCCTTACAGAGCTGGCATGCTTCTTCCACGATCCTCACTCTCTTGACACGCGCGCCGGTTTCGGATTCGGGATAGATTTGTTAATTAAAAACAGAGAACGCGCCGGGGACGGTCGCGGGCTCGCGGCATGTGGTCCGGGGCGCAAATCGAATTAGCGAGGGTAAGACGCACGCATTCACCATAACCGCCGCATTATCCGATTAGGCGCTGCTGCAACTCGCGACGACGCGACTGCATCCCATTACACTGTAATCGAGTTACAACGCTGATTGATACTCGACTTTTTGACTCGTAAACGACTGGCGGCTGTCGACCTTAGCTGTACTGTGGAGTGTTGTTATGCAACGGGAATCTTTATGCAAGTAATTAGCTGTGTGTAATTCAGCACGAGCACGGCTGGTCTGTGTGTGCATTTGGAATATTTGGCGCTGCGCTGATCTGTCTACCGTAAAGGATCTATAATACTTATTAGTCATAATAAGCTTTTTAGACAGTTTTACATACAGTCGGTATACACGCGATATTCGTCATTAAGCATTTCCATGTTATGCTTAGCTTTTCTTTGTTATGCTTGGCTCTCCGTGCTATGCTTCTATGCTTAGTTCTACTGAACGTATTCAGCGGTGACTTGCTGCTATAGTTTTGTAGTCATTCAAACATGACACCGAACTTATTTTGTAGTTCTACATATACCTACAGTTTCTCTGTCATTTACATATGTACATACATCTGTGCTTGAGTACCAAAGCGATGAATATGTTGTTTATTAACTGATAATACATTTCTAAACCTATCGGATGTAGTAATTTTATGCTCTCGATTATCTGCAAAGGTAGGTTTTGGTATTCATTCGGTTCCACAACGTAAGTAACTTGGTTTGAGCAGAACTACACGTATATTGTAGCAGTGTGAGAGGCGATAATGAAGATATTGTAGTTGGTATTGAAAGTTCTTAATTAGGTACTATTAAAGCTCAATTTAATTTCGGAGTGACTGCCATATTGGAAGGGTTTCGCCATAGCGATGACCGCAGTAGATGTTGGTTAGTAGACAGGAAGACGCTGCTGCTCATCTTCTGGAATGATCTCTCTCTCGCCTCTATTTTGGTATCGGTTCGAATATTTTTAAGAAGAATTTTGTTTATATTGGGTTGTTGAAAAAAGTGCAGTTCAAAATAGGAAGGCTTAAAAACATTAGCTATATCGTAATTTTCTCATAACATAAAATAATATATAATATCATCCCTATATTCACCCGAAGTTGTAGGCAGAGGAATATAGTACCTACATTCACAACTTTCTCTAGTTATAAGTAGGTACCTACTTATACGTCCAACCATGGAATGGGCGGTGAGGTTATTAGGTACTCACCTATTAATAAGTATTTTTCTTTGTAGATAAATAAAATAATCGACATTTTAAAGATGAAATTACAAATTGCAAAAATGCACGTCTACACGCATTTGTTGCAAATATTTTCAGAAATTTAATACCCGAAGCTGTCAGGTTGTATCTTTTAGTTTTCATTACACCTACGGTTCAGAAAAATTATGTTTTTTTTCTCTGTATCTATTTCTCTTTTTGATACTTTGATGTACAATAATGAATAATACTACAAGTATATTTACAAAAGGCAAAAAATTAAAAGCATCGATTGTCAACAGTGAACGTGTTAGCTTCACAGCATGTTGTTTGAATGCAGAGCGCTAAGTGATCGCATATTTTATCGGCGTCTCCTCTGTTTAGCGGTTTGTTACAAGTAAACATGTTGCGTGGAAAAAGTTTGTCCTGTAGTGAAAGTTATATTTTGCAGCAACGTAAGTATTTAGATAACAGGCTCACCCCTATTCCATAGACGTATAATATAACGTGTGAATCATGGAGGTACTACACTATTCTGCCTACCCCTTCGGACAAAGGCAGGCATGATGTTTTGTTATGTACGTAGATTAATTATTGTAAGTGTGAGCCATGACTAATTATATAGCTACCACATTTTTTATGATTACTCATTTCAACTTTCAGTAGAAATTAGGTTTGTAAGAGGCAAGTGTGCTCATCCAGAAGGCACAACAAGCAATGAGCAATATCATGGTCTGGTTTAAAGGTGGCATACAATATGTGACCGGTTTATATAAAAAGAACAGCTTATGAATAATATTAATGTAATAGGCTTTAAAATCGATTTCAAAGTCAAAAATACATAGCAAATTTTATTATACTAGGCAGTACGTACCTACCTATAAATTTTTATTAAAGAGTATTCAGTCCTGAAGTTTGAGTTTAAAAATTTATTATAGAATTTAAGAAGTAAAATAAACGCATATGTATAAAACGAAGTTTTGATTAATTAAAGGTATATATATATCAATACGTTATTGTCTATCGTAATTATATATGTTAGTTACTGTGTATTTAAGCGTATATATGTGTTATTGCTATAAATTTATTTTTTTTATACCTACATACATACACTATATATACATGTAGTTCACGCCAAGTCCCTTACAGGGGAGGCAGAGAGCGTCGAGTGCCATATATCTCTATCCTACAGATGTAACGTTCTTGTTATACATTTATCATTCTCTTCATACACGTACGCTGCTCTTGGAATCTACCCACCCTTCATGAGCCAGTGTTTGACTTATTTGGTCAAGGTAAGTAGGCACGTCTTGGTCTCCCTCTGTACATGCATCCATCAACATTCGGATAAATTGTCTATACATAATTCAATTATTCTTTTTTACGGCACGATGAAACCATTCAATAACTTAAATAAATATCCTTAATCTTATTAAAGGTATGGCAGATATTTTACATTTCAGCCTTCGACTCTATTGATGTGGGATTCAAATGTCTTGCCCGTATCTCCGATTTTCGATGTGTAATAAGTATCTACATATGATAACAATAAAATTAGTAGGTATACTCAATTTACAGCATATTTTCAAACGTGCGTCATCAATTAAAGGATTGGGGAAGCCACTGCAAATAAAAAAGGAAATTTATAGTGTATTAAATATATTAATAATAAATAACGTCGCGGGAGTCGCACGAACGTTGGGAGCGTTGCAGTGCACGCGGCCGCGCGGCAGCTCCCGGGGGAGCCGCGCGCTCGGGCTCCGTTGTGAAAATCATATCCTATATGTGTTGCTTCTCACGAACAAATCAGTTTTCATACATATTTTTAACACTTTATATTCTACCAGAATATCAAAAACCACCACAATGATAAATCAGTACCAGCTTCTTCATTTTATATATTACCTATAGGTTACTAGAGGCTGCCTAAGTATGATTGAAATAGCAAGCCATTTTAATTATGTTTTTCATAGCACATTTTGTAGAATGAAAATTGTTTATGTAGGATTCGAGTCATGGGCATTCGCGAGTTTAAAAATGTTTTGAATACCTCTTAAAGAACTTAGGTATTGCTATACTCTATGTAACACTGTTTTTAATTCAAATAATCCTACCAGTAATGAAAACAAAAATATCTACATATATATCTATTTATAGAAATGTATTGTGTATAAAGATACTAATAATTGCGTCCCTAATATCTACGGCAAAATATGTCTAGATATATAGCTAGATACACATATTAATAAAAATCAAATCTTAATGTAACTTAATTAAATTAGGTGTTATGAGTAATAAATAAGCGAGAGAAGTCGCACGTCGCGACGTCCCGATGCGCGGCGTCCCGCGGGACCGCGCCTCGTTCCAGTATTGTGAATATTATACGGCTCATTTTCTCACGCTCTCCGTAAATTTTAACCGTTATTTTCATTGTGGTTTAACTTCGAAATGGTTCACTTCACGATTTATTAATATTTGTTTGTTCATTTACAACCGTGATTTGTAAAAGTTCGATATAATATTTAAAAGATTTAACAGGTCAAAGATATTTGCAAAATGATGTTCAAAAACAAAAGTTTTGCCAGAACTTTTGTACGTGCTTCCTTACGTCAATTTAACAAACAAGTGAAAACTTTATGTGAACAGTTAAAAAGCACATATGATAAAGTTTAATATCATTGACTGTTGTAAGCGATCTCTTTAATAATATGATTTTGAAATAATAATTATAAGTTTTGAGTCCGATTTAAACAAAAGTCGAACTAAGATGCAATTAAAGTGCAAAGGTAACTCCAATTAAATATCAGCGGCCATTCGTTAAGTAGTACGTACCTGGATCGTTAATTACAACTTTTTTATTTTCCTCAATGACAAAGGAACTGTCGGCGAAAAGAAAAGTAGACAAGTGTCGTGACACGCACCCTCGGGCGGGAGCAGGGAGGGGGTGCGCGGACGGCCAATAGCACGGCGCGGCGCAGCCGGCCGGCGCGGCCATTGGTCTGGCCTCGGGGGTGCGCGCCCCGCCCCGTCCTCGAAGCTCGCCCTTATTGAATTAGGCTTATCATTCGATTTCAAGTGGGGCGAGCGCGCGGTCCTCCACGCTGGCAAAAACTATCGCAGCTATCCGATACCGTCTGTAATCGGCATAATTCGATATACTCGCGGCTCATCTAATTATGCGGTTGTGAGCCCTCGCGCGGCGGTCTCCGGTACGAGACGCACGCGCCCTGCGTGGCGCGGCGCTGCCTCCGCGAGATTTTCGTTTTTTTAAACTATTAACGAACAGGTTCGAGCACATGACAGGAAGTAACTTGGTTAGATAGCTAAAGGTAGCATAGATAGGGTCATGGAGTACGGTTACTTGAGTGGCGCCGGAGGTGGGTTCGACGGTGGCTGTCTGGGCTCCGGTGGTGGTGAGCTGTCATGGGGCGAGCTGGCGTCGTGCGGGCAGATGTCACAGGCGGCTTACCGTTACCAGGGTATGCGATATCAGCCGCCGCCACCGCAGTGCGCGCGCCCCCAGGACGCTGCCATGAGAAATCATCACATATTTCCTCCGGCTATGAATTTACAACGTAAGTACATCCCCGTTTATTTGTTTACTCTAAGTCAGCTGATAGCCTCGTAGCGTTCTCGTGGTTCTACGAGTATAGTCTACAATATTTGAGTTGAAATAGGGTTAATAAAGCGGAATTTAAAACGATATAAATAGTATTAATTTTGTTGTTATTTTATTTAAAAAAATCAATGTATGTTAAAGAACTTGGTAACAGTATTTAAAATCTATCTGAGGCACGGTTATTATATTGTTTTAGTACCGATCAAAATACTATGGATAGGTAGTTATCGAACAATTTATTTGATGTGTGATTTCTCATTTTTATAGAATTGTTAATCATAATTGATCCTAGATCAGACATCTACATGCTATTCATGCGTCGCTCTTCATGCTACGATCTGAAAAGCGTAGTGTCTACGGTAGCCGTAGCGTCTGAGCGTAAAGCAAACATCGCTTCTTTTTATATAAACAACTATACAACAAACATACTATATTAGCAAGTATCAACGATCAATCCAAATTAAAGTTGAGATATAATATGCAGATCTTTGGTTCTTTTGAGGTATTATTTTATGACAGCACATTTATAAGATATAATATGGGGGTTTTTGCCCACAATCCCCACGCTGGGTATGTGGGTCGCTGAACACATCTTACACGTTCTACGCTACTGCCCATCGGCGACTACCGCGCTAAACCAAGAGCGACCGGTTGCTAAAAATATTGTTAGTTATACAGCAGTGTAGCCCGACCAGGAGAAGCAGGCTTAGGATCCCAGGATGACGTTCGGATCCAGTTACAACTTCCACATACTAATAGTACCTACATAATTATATGATTTGAACAAAAACTAGTTTCTCTAATGAATAAAAAATAATCTTTGTACTAATGACTAGGCATTATTGATATAGTAATTTTTCTTCTAACATAGTGACAATAATTAAGATCAAAGTCTACCTACCACCTTGGCCAAGTGGGGGTAGACAGAATTCATACGCTTTCAAAAAATTATGGAAAAATCTAAAACGTGCAGGTCTTCTTTTGGTGTTTTGAGTGTGATATTGCGTTCATAAAATCCAATACCCTAAGTTAGAAGCGCATGTCCGAACCTGGATCTGCGAAATGGAAGGCTAAACATCTAAACCACTAAGCTGCCACTACTCTTATAATGAACCGTTTATTATACCGCAAATTGGAGTTTACTAACAGGTGCATAATTATTTTGTCGAATTGCATTCCATACATTTGGTTTGTTTCGTTCGGAAGTTATAATTAAAAATTCAGAATGTGGCATCGATAGATTTAATTCAAATCTTTTTTTAATTCTAAAGAAATCAATGCAGTTATATAGTATATTGCTAATATAACGCTAAGTTGCACAATTGTGTTTTGCAGTGGTATACTTTAGATTTTTGGACGTGCATATTTAATTACTTCGTACAGAGAAATGCTTTGCATTTGGTTTATATGTATATACAGTTGCCAATCAATTTTATACAGGTGTAGTGAAAATTACATTTGTCTCTCTCCATTTTTACCAATTTCACACTTTAAGGTGTCCTAAATATTTTTCAATAAATTACCATTCAAATGAAAAATAATGAAAATCTGCCTTACTGTATAGTAAACTAATTATTATATAGGAAGTCTGTGTTCAGCAGTGGACTTCCAAAGACTGGGAGATCGATAAAGCGAATATAATTACAAGTTCGATTACGCTTATGTTGTTTCAAGACCCTTACTAATAATTTCTTTGTCTATATTCTATTTTAGATATTTTTGTTGCAATGAAGATTACGTATCTATATTAATAAGAACAGATGGGAATCTATTATATTGTAATAACTTGGCTATCGTCTCATCTAAGTGTTGAATTAAATTTCTCATCTTAACCCTTTCACGGTTTCACTGTTGGGCACTGGTCTCCTCTCAGAATAAGAAGGTGGTTGCGGTCGTTGTCTGCCACGCTGGCTGAGTGGAGTACGCCAGGCCTCAATCGTCTTGGAGTAAAAAAGATGACAGTTATACAGATAATGTATACAATTAGAATACTGACTGAAGTTAATTTTTTAACCATCGCGATCGTTAATAACAGTGTTATTCGTATCTACAGTCATTTCATCAACGCATTTTAGTGAACTAACCCTTTTGTTTAACCATGCTTCCTAAACTGGCTGTAAAATGAAATAAAATTATGTAAAATGAGTGAGTATGTTAGATGCAATTGGAGAGACCTATGTCCAGCGGTGGACGTAGACAGGCTGATCATAATTATGATAAACGTTATACATTAATATAAAAATGATCAAAAAGGGTTTTAAAACAATATTATTATTTACATTATGGTCAGTGACTTCTTTTACGCGAAAACCTAAGTAACTTCTACATCGTCTTTTGTCTCTTATTTCATATTTTAAGAAGATAATAAAAAAAATTGACCTCTCTGTACCCAGGGTTCTAACTAGCCATATATCATTAAGGTCAGTTTAACAGTTTTCGCGTCAAAACATATTAGAAAGACAAACATACTTTTGCATTAATAATATTATTTTCTTCACATGAAGTGGACATAGATAAATCACTATTAAGCTAGTATCCGTTGCAACCTCGCTGCGATCAGCGACTGTTCATGAAGAGGAACCTCGAATAGATATCCTGACAATAGATCAATCTTAATTGTAGGCATATATAATTACATTTTATACTTAAATTTGTTAAATAAATATTTATAAAAAAAATTTCAAGGTGTGAGCCAACCCGCGCTTGGCCAGCGTGGTAGACTATGGCCTTGACCCACTCAATATGAGAGGAGACCCAAATTCCAACAGTGGAATGATAACTGCCTCGATTATTATTACCTACTGTTAATAAATAAATGACATAAAATTGGTTACATTCAAAGCAAAGTAAAATTATAATTTCTTGTTGGGATATTCAGCAAGCATGTGCAGTAAGCAATGTGAGTTGTTGTTGAGAACATAGGGCTTTTTCGCGGGGTTTTCACCCATAATCCCCACGCTGGGCATGAGAGTTAGGAATCGTATAACGTAACATTTTTATATGTATGTACCTACTGTATTTCGGTATAACTGTCCAGTAGTTTTTAATATTACTTAAGTGGATATAACCAAAATCCATAAACTCCTTCCTTTATCTTCATTTCAAATAGATACAAGCCAATATAAAAGAGGTGACACATTTATTTTTTGTATTTTATACACAATATTGTATAATTATTTTACTGTCTTTTACTGTACTTTGAAGCAAATATAAGGTTTTAATTTTGAGTCCACTGATAAAGTCTCAGTTCAATTTATTAGCTCATCAATTAAATATTCACACGGTTATGAAGTGTTCTTCTTCCTTCTTCAGAACTTCCTTCTGAACCTTCTTCAGGTAAACAAATGTAGGTATATGTCAAAGAAATACGAATATTTCTCGTAGTTTTATGTTTTATGGTATTTTCAATATCCCTCAATAGCATAACAATCGTAAAGAACATATTTAATGTTAATATTATTTCAATTTATATAGGTAGGTATATATTATATTACTGGCTATAGATAATCATACAGCCCTTATGATAATATTAGGTAAATCGAATGTGTTAGACTTACTTGAAGTTTTAAATTTTAATATAGACGATACAAAAAATATATAGGTATATGTAACATATCTAGCAATATTATGTTTATTTATTTAAGGTGACGTTTAATTACAACGTAAGTTTTTCTGCCGCAAATTGTGTTAAGGACAATACTGTTATTCCATGAATATGTTTTGTTATATGTGCACTAACTGTAGTTATTAATATACAATGCATAATTTTTAATAGTCGTTTGTGACACATATTGTAATAAAAATTCGGTAATGGGTAATAGAATTCGGTTACTTATCTTCCTATTGCCTTAGCTACATTATATTATTTTACTCGAATTTTTAAAATATATCATTAGAACCTTAGATATTAAAATTTCAATATTGTAATCATCTAGCTCTGGTGTGTCGCAGTGGGATTTAATAACACTTTTTCGCATAACAATGAGATTTTTATTTGGTTATTTATATCGTTTTCTTTTACATTGGCTTTTCCTAGGCATGCGTGCTCCATCTTAGGACGCATCCGCGCTTTCCATCAGGTGGGATCACGGCTAAACGTTAGCCAATCATATACAAAAAAATATTATTGGTATCCTGGTTAAATGAAATTCCAAATTAGATACCGAATTGCTTGGAAATTAAACCCGAGATCAAATTGATACGACCTACTAATATGTATAATTTTATTACAGTGGCTAACGTATGGCTGTATAAAGTAAAACTGGCATAATCGAGTGACTTTTTTAAGCAACAAGCTCCTGTGTTTGCTATCTGTACATTTATCGTACAATTTATGGAACACGTCAGTATATTAACAACGGAAATCTACTTAGTTCTAGTTAAGATATCTGTCTTGATACGCGTAATATTCTTATCAAATGTCCGTGAAAATATGTATATTGAAATTTACTGACTCAAGACCCCTTATAAGAAATATCATACTCTATATACCTATACGACGACTTACACTATACATACGACGGCTAAAAGTTTGGCATTTTTGCTGCTTGTACTTTCGTAAATGAACATTAATCAGCGTGAGACTTAGAATACTCTGCTTATAATGGTATTAGTGGTTACCGTGAGTCGTCATTGAAGTTTCAGGCTGTACTGTCGTGTTTGAATTTTCTCTGCGTAGAGATAATTGTATCTGACTAAATAACTACAATACACACTTAAGAATAACGCAGACTGTCTGCGATATTTTTACGTACCTATCTGTAACATATTTATCACAAAAGTTGATTAAAAATTTTGATGTAGGTAGGCATACTTTTACAAATTAGTACACCCTCAATTCAATTTTTATTAAAAGTGTGATTTTTTTGTTAAATTCATATAAAGGCAGGTATATGTACTTCTATATATTTAATTTAAGACATAGAACTGCCTCAATCTGTACATTCAGAAATGCAATATTTACGTCATTTATATAGTGTCCATCAGAAATTAGTTACTTTACTACTTGTAAAACTATAATTCTTTGAATCTAAAACCATTTTTCACAGAAATTTGTTGAGATAGGTTAAGTTTACATCAATTAAAAACTATAAAGAGAAACGTGACCGCCAAAGAGTATTTTGAACCTAAACAACAACCAAAAGTTTGACGAAATACGTTTCTGAAACTTTGGCTTATTGCTTCCTTTCGTAATGCCAAAGTAAAATCGTTTTCATTTGGCGAACAAGCGACGGTCACGAAACAAAGAGTAGTGCTTTGGGCGGGGCGGGTGGCTGAGGGGCGCGGGGACGAGGTCTCGCCGCGTGAGCGATTGCGCTCCTAATTGGCAGCGGCGTCCGCGAGAATCTTAAGGGGAGGACAGCGGAGCTCCAGAGAGTCTCGCGCTCCGTACGTCTTGCGGCGTCTTCGCGTGGATTCCCCGAGTCCCCGAGTCGCCCTCTCCCCCGGCGTCGCTATGCAACACGATAACTCACCTAAGCCGCTCACGTAATCTCGAGTAAACCCGGATTATACCCGTTAATCACGCAGAAATTAATTACAAGTTTGCGTATTAATTGTAGTACAATTACAAGAATTACTGGGTTAGGTAATATTAAATGCTCAGATACACCGTTTGTAGACGCCCTTAAGTAGACTTGTGTTCCGTCTTTCGAGCCATTCGTTTAACTTAGGAGATCACTTATTCTGATGTCCTAAATCAAATTCATTATTTCAACAAATTTATTGATACGTTTATTAAATGTGTACAATTAGAATAACTAACGGCAAAACGATTGTAAAACTCCTAGCCAGACCTTAAGTAATACTTCCGTATACTCACGTACATTTAAAACATGTTTAAAGTTGTCGTTGTCATGTTATCATTATGAGCGTTATATAATAGTATATCCTTTACTTGTTATGTTTCGACTCTCCTGTTCACTTTTATATTCGATTGTTTTTCTTGCAGACGAAAAAAGTATATGCAAAATATTGAAAACAGTTATCTCGCTGCTATCCCCAAACCGATAACTTGATTCGATTTGATTTTGCGCATAACAGGGAGGGTAAATAGGAGCTGTTCGGTTGCGAGCCAATATCGCCATTTCTATTCTCATGTCGCCTTTGCATGCAAGTGGACGGGTTAATTCGATTTGGTGCGAGGACGGGGGCAATATTTTATCGCATCATGTGATCTATTCTGTCCCAAGAAGTGTAGTATAGTAGAGTGGGTCATAAAAAAGGCAATATCTCACAGTCGAGCAGCGCCGCGGCCGCGATCGTAACTCTACAATGTTACAGTTACTGGCTACATTCTACTTGAGTTTTTCTACTTGGATAATACGATATGTCATATTCATGTTCCGAAAATATTTCTGCTTTAAGTTGTTTGCTTTATCCGAGGTTTTGGATAGCTACTATACACATATTTAGTAGTTCCCTTTAGTAATACGCCAATGTTACTATAATAGCTTCAGATACATTTTATTCATACCGTTGCTACTTATGTGTACGTCAACACCATTCATCTCATAGAAAAACGGGCATAGAAATAAAAGAGTCAGTAAAATGTTATAATATGTGAAACAACTGAAGCGAAGAATAAAAATGCTTTACATGTGTTGCAAAAAAATAATTTCAGTTTCACTGTTTATAATTATTATGTAAATGTACAATTCTGAAAAAGAAATGAGAACATTTATTAAAGCAATGATTAAACAAGTTACAATAAAACCAGACGTTCCATTATGCTCATTTTTATGAGTACCTACCGCCCGCTCGCCAACACAATTTAGCTTCGACGTCGAATATTCGCGTTTTACTACTACCATTACGTAAATTTACCCACATGTTTATTTGCAAATATAAAATATATTGATGTAGCGCATCACTCTTGTAAGCGTTTTATAACTTTTATACTGCTTTTTATATAACTTCTTTCGATATATCGTAATGTCTACGTATCCGTCTACGGCGTAGACAATTACTGCTCTCGTAAAAGGACTTTCAGGATTCATATTGAGCAGAGAGCAGTTAGGCGTTTTGTTTTGAGAAAAGGAAATAAAACCGCCATTAATCTGTGTTGCAACCCTTTTTCGTAGCTGTGGCGGAAAACAGTTCTCGGCCTGCGCAATATGCCGTGATGACGCGTCGACAACGCTTGCATTATGGATGTCGGCAAACTTTCCGCGTGACGCGAGAAAAATGATCCGAGGGCACGTAGATGGATGGCGAAACAATTCACTGCCAGGATTTACTAACGGATTTAACCATGCAAAATGGCGTTGCACAGATCGTGAACTAAAACAATTTTAAGGAAATTTGCTTCGCTTGTACGCGTTTTACAAGCAATAAGATAAGTTGGTAACGTCAATAGCCAAAGGAATATTTACAGGAACATGTTTTAGATCTTCCTCGAGGCTTCAGAAAGCATCTCTTAGTATAGTAATTAATGGAACGGGAGTCCCGGGTGGTGCTATGCTTCGGGGGTATCATATCAACTGCGAATTAATAGGTCTTTGACGATTAATTATCGCCACGTGCTCACGGCGCTAATGCCGTGTACACGCACGTGATCTTCATTACTAGATCGATCAATATATATATTTACATAATGTTAAATTTGACTTGACTGCCTCATTGGTCGACTGGTTGCAAGGAGTCCGGGTACTATGAGATTTTCCTAATTTGGGATTTCTAGTAGTGACTCGGAGTCTGGATCTATGCCCGGTGTATCGCAATAGGCTCACCACCTATTCAACGGGACGTAAATGTACTCGTAACTGGTGAAGCGTGGGAGTGTACTACACTCCTCTGCCTACCCTACCCTATTTTCGGGGATTACAGGCGTGATGTTACGTAGATTTTAATAATAAATTTAATTATATTATGTGGAAGCTGCTAGCTTTTTCTTTTGCTAGGTTTCATTGTTATACCTTTACCTTTTACCCCGCATTTACCTTTCATCGCGATTATCAAACGCACGAAATGATGGCGTTAAATTTTCAGAAGCTCGCCAAGCAATGAAGGTTGCTATAACAATGAGCAGGGCCGTCTGCCTGACCCACGATCTGTAAACTCAAATTAAACATCATAAGAACGAAAACATCTTGGCAAAATCCTCTTCATTAGGTCCCGCAAATTGCAAGGGGATGTGAGGGGTGGGGGGCAGTGACACGCAGTGACTCCCCGCACCCCTAGCTCCCCGGAGCCTCTATTAATAATGCAAATGAGACCGCAGCTCGGCCAAGAAGCGAGTCTCGATTAATTCCGGTTCATTTGAGGTAATTGTCGCTGCGCGCGTGCGGTCTGCGGTCCGCAACGGCCCGCAACATCACGTCCGCGCGTCTAATGCCTAATGCCCCTAATGGTTTCAGACGATTCCGTTTCATAGTCACTGTCGTGTATCACCCCAAAATGTTTTGTTTATCTAAATATAGGAAACTGTCACGTATAAAATAAGAAATATACTGTAACATATAATTGAGACTCAATTTTGATAGCAAAAAACGATTAAATACCTTTTGATGACTTAAATATTGGTCAATTGAAAAGATGGAAAAGCCTTTCTCATGTTTATTTTAATAATCATTAATGTTTTTAATGGTCTTTATATACATATTTAAGTCAGATATCACTTTATATTAAATTACTAATAAAGGAGAGTTCCGATCAATGTTCAGCTTGATATCTCGTACTTCGATTAATGAGATAACTACGATTTTTATGTTCTTTAATATCTACCTATAAGTCAAACTCAGTGTAATTTCAGTAAGAAAAGTATGTTCAATAGTACGAAAAAAATCTTCATAATTTAAGATATGAGTACTAATAAATTTGAGAAAAGAATTATTCAGGGAATTATAATAAAAAAAAAACATTTAATGTTTCCACTTTAAATATTTCCATACTAGTCATTTGTGATGGTAACTTCTTACAAGAAGTTCTTTGAGTCTGATTAAAAAAAAAACTTCTAATGTAGTTTTAAAAGCTTTTGATAATTATGTAATTTATATCTTAGTATAGCACGGTTACAGAAATAATATCTAATTGTTAAAAGAACAGCTCCTGTTCTATTTTTTGAAAAGCGTATTTTTATTTAAAAACTCTTGATTCAATTTATAGCCAAGTGAATTACAGTTATAGACACAATGTTTCTTTAATACAATATAGCTCAAACATTGCAAAATACTCTACGTAGCAGCGAGTAAGCCGCTGCGAGATACGATCGATACCGCTTGCCACGCGACATCCCAACAGGGTTTTTCTACCCCACTCTATACATACATATATGTATCACATATACCCCGTTCTATGTCCATTTATAGCCTTCGAAATATACAGCAAATGAAACGTTATATATAATTATATGTTTTCAATGCGGTTGTGTTTAAACCTGTTATTATTTATGCGTTCAGAAGTGAAAAGTATTCGATTTTTCATTGTGTACACACGAACTTCAACCGCTTAACTTAACTGAGTTTTTTTTAAAGCAGTACTGATATATATATTAGTCCTAAGAAGTACCTTATATCGAATTGTTTGATTGCGTTATCCTAAATTATAATTATTGCGATGTGATAAAGATTCAAGATGACATGAATAATTTTTTTTCTTCTATTCTCTTATTTTGATTTTAAATATATTACCATACTTATTTATGTATTTCATATTAGCACACAATATAAATGCAATGAGATTCATTCAGATAATTTTTTTAAGCATTGTATACTTATAGACTTTATCAATTAAACTTATCATACAATATACATATGTATATAATCATAATTGACCGCGTCTAAAAGTCATAACAGTGCTTTGTAAAGTATTTATTTACAAAACTTGACAGTGAAAACACGAAGGTTCGTTTCCTGCCTAAGGTACGAGGGGAAGAAAGGGCGCGTAGCGGAGGGGAACCCTAAAATGGCTGAATACAAGCAGTTTTATATTGTAACAACTTATTTCAGTCACATTATGTACGATAGTCACATAAAATTATTAAAAGATATGTAATTCAAGAACTATAATTAATATATTATATATTTCGTTACAGTTCTAAATGTTAATAGCCAAGTTTATTTGAGATTGTTTTTAAAAAACTAGAAGTCATTTATATACATTATTATTTTTCCATTCCGCATGCTAACATCCGTATCATTTACTTAACTTAATGTGTCATTACTTGCTATCTGTTGAAAATACAACGATACATAATAGCTTAATCAAGATGAAAGTATTAACTGATTGCGCTGGAATTACGATTATATGCATATAGTCTACATGAAGTTTTTTTTAAACAGAAGTTGAACCAATATAAACGTGAGTTTCTCTATTTTATTTCTGATCTATTATGGAGGACTAATTGAATATTTTATTTTCACCTACAGCCGGGCTTCCCTACAAAGTGTACGGCGGGCACGAGGGTTCCCTAACAGAGAAAAGAAAGCAGAGACGAATCCGGACCACCTTTACCTCAGCACAGCTCAAAGAACTGGAGAGGGCCTTCCAGGAAACTCACTACCCCGACATATACACAAGAGAAGAGATCGCCATGAAAATTGACCTCACTGAAGCGAGAGTACAAGTATGTCTTTCTTCTGTTATTGTAATTAAAATATATATTTTTTATATTTTATTATGTATTGATTATTTCACAATGGTCGAACTTACTTTCTAATAATATTCTTTACTCGTCAAACCTTGTTGATATTGAGCAGTAAATTTAAAGTTATTGTCACAGTTTCAATAGAACTGTGTTCTTTTTTGTAGTTGTTTTAAGGTTTTATGCATACTGTCAGTTTTCTTTGCCAGTATCTGTGCCAATATAGTTTACCTGGCGTAAATATATTATTACTCTATGGATCGTGCGCTCTTTGGGCAGCGTTGGCTTCGAAAAATATTGTTTTTTTTTCTGCTCCGTCCGTCACTGCATTTTCGCAGTCCAATTAGTGTCCCGTAATTCGGCCGCGGCTGACGGGCGCCGAGCCTTGGTAAAAAAAGATAGCAGATATCTCGCGGTGTGGTTGTAGTTAATTTTATAATAGGCGCTTATTTTTATGTGAGTCGGTGTTCCTCGTAATATCGCTTCTGTATGATTCGAAAAGGTAAGCAGAGGAGCTTAGTAAGCTCTGACGTTTCACGAGTTAGTTTATACCTACGTCTCATTATAAACTAGGTGAGCCTATAGCTATACACCGAACACAAATTAAAACTTTTCTACTACTAGAAAGTCCGAGTTAAGAAAATCCAACAATACCCGAGCCGTGGCTGGAGACAGGACCTCTCGACCACTCGACCACGCAGTCAGTGTCCGTCTGTGCTCCTCATAAATGTTTAATGTTGTATAGAATCGATACATTCGAATGATCACGTATGACCCGACTGATCACGTACGACTCGCGACAGCACTGCATTATAGCGGTTCTTATTTATGTACGTATGTATATTCTACGAGCTGTGATAATTTTAGAAAAATCTCTATTAATTAATTAATTATCTTATTAATTAATTATTTTAAACAAAGCTATAATTTCTTATAAATTTATCAATATATGAAATGTTCGCTGTAAGTTAGAATTTTTTTAGTCCTTTATTCATATAGTCGAGTTTTAGGTTAGACTGAGTGACAGACTGACTGACAGACAGAGCCATGTTAGAGACACTGACTGACAGAGCCATGGTGCGAATCCGAGACATACTAGTTGAAGCAACGGCATCAAGATGAATATCACAATGTAGTAAATACATATACACATTTATACCTAAGACTTTTTATTATTAAAAATTTATAATAATATGTAGTAATTGCTTGTTGAATATTTTTTTTAAGGAACGTTTGTAGGGTGCTAGTGTAACTTCACCAGATACAAATTTTTACAGTGATGTTGACTGAAGTGTGAAAGAGTAGATAATTATAAAAATAGGTAACTAGGTATGGTATAAAATACATGTTTTAAAATCTTAGAAAATTAAAAGACTGTAATGAATAACGTACAGATAATGTACAGATAACGTAAAGATAATGAAGGTTGCTATTAAAGTAGACAGTTGGTTGACGAGATGAAGTTTTTAACTACATAGTCATTAAAGTATAAATGAAATGAATAGTTTACCATTATATTTAGAACAATTTAAAAACTAGAGTGAAATTTCCATCATTGTAAAATAGTAAAGGACTCGAACCTAAGACATAGAGTATATCCAAACAATATATGTACACGTCTATATATAAAAAAATAGAAGCCAGGCTGGAGAGGCAGCGGTGGCACCCTCGCGCGGGAACGCTCATTACGTTAAAAACTGTATCGGAATGGCGGGGAGCGGCCATAAATATCGCGAGCGGTCGCGTAACTCAAGCGCGCGCGACTCCTGATAATTAAAACTCGCCTGGAAAATACGAATTCACATATTACAATTAAAATTGGGTGAAGCGACCCACGGCAAACAGCGTACACGGTAGTGCACACGCAAATGTATTCGTAATGAAATTATTGTGAAACATTGCTTCATTTCCATTGTTTTATTTGTCGGTATATATGTACATGCAATCTTTTCATAATCAATTTAATTTTATTGAAAGGATAACGAACGAAGCGCAAGGTATTTTGTATTGATGCTTTTATGAATATTTTGTTGGAATAAAAACAGTTAAATGATTCATGAAAACTATTTGAGAATGTAGTTTGGCTTTAAATAAAATTTTTTGCTCAGCATCATTAGCATATTGACTATACCTACATTTATTATACGTATCTCCGGCTCCATACAATTTTATATCTGAATATTCGTCTATTAAAGTACCTACCGTATTTACACAGTATGCCACCGAACAGATATGCAAAGAGACTTACATACAACGAAAAACAAAAAACAAATTCTGCCTCATGTCCTAATTCAACACGTGAATTCTCAAATTCATCAGAGGCGGAAGGCAAACACAGCTCGCCGTAAGCGTTAAGCAAACGCACAATTTGCTGTAAAGCCTCCACGGCCGTAATAAAAAGCCGGCCACCTGCTCCTGTGTGGAGCAAAAGGAATCACTTGAAAAATGACCAGCTGGTTTATAATACGCAGTGTATTTTTCCGTGCCTACGTTGTCATAGGGATGGGGCAATTTAATCCATCAAGCGGTGCTCCACCGTGGCGTCCGAGTCGATAAATTGTATATAATTGTCAAAGATTTTGGTTTTATTGTGATTGCCATATGAGATGAGATTAGATGACGGTTTTAAAAATCATATGTTTTATTCTATACCTATAACATTCTTCATGTGACATTACATCGCGCCTTTAATTATCGGACAGGGTAATGAGAGAGGTACAGTAAACCCATGTTTGACAGGTTATGGTAAACGTTACGTTGAAAGAGGGGCGAGCCTATTGCCATGGATACCTATCTTTCATGTACTTAGTTGGTATTTTTTTAATTTTACTGTTCGTCTTGTTATTTGTTAGTAGATATGCAGTCTGATTCTGTGCTAAAGTATTCAATGCTTTATAATGTTTATTATGAGTTTTGCCGGATTCTGTGCTCTTGTAATTTTTCCCTTTAATTCATATTTATCTATATAAATGTTAATTCTGTTCTAATTTAAATCAGTAAGAATAGATTTGTTTACATTAAACAATAATGCAGTTTTCAATTGAAATGTAACATTAATTGTTTTACAATCGTTGCGATCGCCTGCTATACGGTGTTGTGGTCAGTGGGTATCTAGCGATCTGACGTGACGGCCTGCACAGTGCAGCAATAAAGATTGACGCGACCTTTGGGAGTTGCCTGCCTGATGTCAATCCAGTTTCAGATCTTACTTCTCAAGATCGAAAGCCAGCGGGAATTCAATCTGAATAAAGATATTCCCAGTTTGATAATACTGAGCTTTAACAAAGTTGCCCTATCGGAATAGCAATATTGATAGCAACGGAAGACTGTAAATTAAAATTACTTAGAGTAAGACGCATGGACAATAAGGTTTTCTTATTGTAGTTTAACAGCTAATAAAGACTTTACTAGATATATGAATGAAAATGAAGACGTATTCCTCGTAGTTATAGACCTGGAAATTCTTACAAGGCCTATTTCGAGGTTATACTTGATATGGATAAACACGGAAAGATCTGTTTTAATTTTATAAATACAGAATTATCCGTCCTTATATTATAGTTAGGAATGCAATTCTGTCTGTTTGTTACGCTTTCACCGTTGATTCGGTGATCTGATTTACGTTTATCATTATTGTAAACTCTACATAGAGCTATTTGCAAAGCCCATTGGCGAAGAGTCAGTAATGGTGTCAACAATTATAATACCCCGCAAATAATACAATGTACGATGTACAATATACAATGTACAATATACGATGTACAAGTGACACGCAGGTGTGGCACGTGGCGGCACGTGCCTCGCACGCGGCGCCTCATCGCTTGATTAGACGCACTTGCCGCAAATGTTTGCCATTCCGACTGTTATGTTATAATAATAAACTATGTACTAACTTTACTTTCTTATGATAACATTACGTTAGTTCCAGTACAGAGTAGGCAGAGAACATCGAATGCCGAAAATATTTAAAGACCTGACGTAAAATTCTTCTACATCCATCGCTCTCTATATTACCTATGCCGATTTACTTTGACACCTGTCAATCAAAACATTTTAAGAACGCCGTTATCAATGTTTCATTGTATGCAATTAGTCATGAATAAAATATTGTTTTAATCGATATGGTTTTCATCAGTTTCGTTAATATAAATGTTGCACAATTCTTTCTTAAGGCAATAAGAAAACAAATTTAGTTTTTTTTTTATTTAACGACATTAGTAGGCTAGCATGCAAACATATACATGTGCTGTGATCACTGTAGGTCATACGCATGTCGTGGATATATGCTCATGTATTCTCCAGTTCTTTTTAATTTTTCCCTATGATAGACTAAAGTCAGACTGTGATCCCGAGACCAACATGATAACTATATGATTCCTTTAAAATAGGAATAGGAGTCACATCTTTAGAATTGTAGTCAATCACTAAAACGTTATTTTTATCGTAAGATTCAATAACATTTTTGGTTAAGAACGTTGGTAAGAAGGTTGGTATCTAAATAAGTAAATGTCCACTTATTTTAACGAACTTCAATCTAATATCCACCAAAAAGTAAAACAGATCTCCATAGTTTTTCGGAAAGCGAATGGAATGTCACACATCGATAAATTCCACGGGAATTGTACGCCATTATGTATTTCATAATCGCACACAATATATATTATGAAAAATCTTCACTAGGACATGTTTTCCAGCCGCCCTTGCACCCTAAGTTAATCGCGTTGATTGCGGTCCGGGCTATCACCGATTGTAATCACTTATCGTCGGGTCCCTTACCCTTCATCCGAATTACAGGATTGTCATTGACGTTATTAAAATCACTGGATAATGGAGGATAAGCACTACGGTCGCCTGTAAACAAGAGTAGATACTTACAAATTTTAATTGATTGTTTAAATGTCAATTTGTACTTTATGTTACATTCTTACTTTGGTTATATCACAATAACAGGTAATTTTATGATAGTGACCTTAAAAATGACGGTCATAACTCGAAACAACGTAACATTACGCCTGTGCTTCGCCGAAGGGGTAGGCGAGTGTAATTCATTCCCACGTTTCACCAGTTATATTATGTTCTACAATCAGTAGTGGGTCGGCCTATTTGAAGTAATAAAAGCCTATAAAAGAATTGTTCTCGTA
>DWME01002105.1:0-21995 GCA_018244795.1 Parelbella ahira ahira | reverse complement strand
CCCACCCTCGTCTACCCACCCCGCTCTGCCTCCACACTGCATCTCATTTTCAAATACCATACTAACGACTAAGTCTCGTTTCCTGTGGCGCTGCTCGCAACTGGCCTACATGAATATGAACCCTACGCCGAGATATTGAAGTCGATTTTCCAATGCAGCGTTCGAAACGTTCGGTACACCAATTGTAACGCTGTACCGTAGACGTTAAAGTTAGAAATTCTTTGTGCTTCCTCCAGGACCGTGCGGTCGGTTCCCAGCTAAACGCGCCGCGGGGGTGGCCAGGGAGCTTTTCCACTGAATAATAGAGGGGAGATATCCTCTCTTATTTTTTCGTGAATTTTTTATTTAAGAAAGGGATAAGATTTTAATGTGGGCGCCTTTATTACTTGCGATTGCGAGATGCGCCATTGTCGGGAGTCTTGATGCGTATGGGGTTTCCGCTTAAAGTATTTTGTATGGAAGAGATCTCGGGGACACTGGAGTTATGTCCGTAATGACGTTTTAGTTGATTCTCTTTTTTCCGCTGCCGTTTCTCAGCCGAGGGGAAGCCGAGATCAACGGTTTTTGGTTAAGGCGTAATGTCGTACGCCGCTTTTTGTTTTTAAGATTATGTACATTCATTCATTCATTCATTCATGTATCACGAGGTGTCAAAGTGCTTACGTTGGCGTTTATCTTTTTGTAATCTTACGTAATTCATTTAATTACGCAATATTATATTTCGGTTCATTTATTTTGTAATAATCTTCCAATTTATGAAAGCGTTTTAATTTTTTCATTACACTAGCTGTTTTGAAGTTATAACTACATAGTATGTATTTTCGGAATTGATAACTTTCCAAATATATTTAAAAATGACATTTTGCAAGTACATTGGGTTAATATCTGATTGGTAAATATCTTGCAAAAAAAAAAAATTATCCCCATTCCACTCTTCAGACACTAATTGTTATTTAATTCCCAAAGTCAGGACCGCATCCCAAAATATCTTTTTATTTTTTCATTACGAATCTCTCGGTTTTCTGTCGATTCTTTTAAGACATTTATCAAAAAATATTAATTACTCATACTAAGAGTTAGTCAGAATTTAACTTATATCAAAATTAAAGTAGGGACGTTTCAGATTCTCAATCATGCGGTCTAACTTATCATATATAAATCAAACGATCAATCAATCTGTCGGTCGACTAATAAGTATTCCGCCCACAATAGAGCCTTCGTAACCGGAAGCTAGGCCACATTCCCCAACTTCTCTTGCCCTTGAACCGTACAACTTCTAAAACAATGGCCCGAAAAATGTGGTCCAAAGTTTTTTACTGAAGCGATGTAATACTAATAATTAATAATTAGTTATTTAATAATTAATAAAAAGACATTACGTTTTGATTAACACTATTATATTTTCATTACTAAACCACAGGTGTAACTGTCGTTAAAGTAAATTAAAATACCTTATTAAATCTCTCGGTGTAGTAATTTTAAAATCGGCAGACATTTTAATAATGCCCAATATAAATAAAAAATTCAAACAAGTTGTATGAAGGAAGGATATTATTGAATAGCAATTATTCGGAACAAAATTACATTAGTTCTTTGTACTTTGTTCGTCGCGAGGGATAGATGGGAAAACGACCGATCTGAAAACTGTATTGGCATTGAAATATAAAATCGCCTTTACGTCTCTCTTGACCCAAACAACTGAGTCATCAAATCGGAAGTACGAATTATATTATTAGTGACTTTGTCGGCTCGTTTAGTGTCTCAATATGTGTGCGCGCGACGATATACCCCTTTGTGTGTGCCGCCGATACACATCTACATTGTAATTGTTTATTGTTAACTGTGTGTTGTCCTCGGCTGCCCGTCTTATTATATCTTAGTACGCGACATTAATTTCTGAACACATTCTGTTGTTGGAATTTATAGATATTTCTTCATGTCATAGCGGTGTCAGGCCTTTTTTTCCTATGCCCTCTGGCAAATGTCTATCTTACCACACCTGATGTCCTCCAACTTAAACAACTCTCTTCATAGAGAAATTCATTCATCATATGAAAAATACTAAATAAATCTAAAAAAGGCTACCTACATGTTACAACAAAAAAGAACGTAACACCACGCCTGTAATGCCCGAAGGGGTAGGCAGAGGAGTGTAGTACACAGTAGGAGGAGTACAGGAGTAGGAGGAGTACAGGAGTAGTAGGAGTACAGGAGTAGTACAGGCGTGATGTTACGTTTTCATATAATCTCTAAGTTACGACGACATCTATGACGTCATAGCTACGTCTCTAGCCATAACTGTACGCGTACTAGACTATCCATTAAGCCACAGACAGCTACTTAGTGCCTTTGCAACGCCTTTGTTCATGCTGTACCAACTGCGCGTATCTAGTCTGCTATCCTGCGTGCAGCATACACGATTTTTTTCTACCCGTAAATAAAGCACTGATTATGGAAATAATCAGTGCTTTATTTACGGGAATGTAATGATTCTGTTTGAAAAAGTGAGAAGTTCAATTATCTGAACCTGAACATCTTAAGAGTTCAGATAATGTATGAAGGAGTGTGAATCCGCTCACTTGCACTTATTGTTAGTCTTAGACAATCTTTACATTCCTAGAGGAACGTAGCTTGATAATGATGATGACAAAAAGCAACGAATAAGGTAAAAAATCGTATCTTTAATTTATATTTGATCAACTGTTATATTGTATTAAATTCATGCCTTCACTCAGGATTCTTCTCATAGTTTCATAGGCGATGCTGTTGTATCGAAAATGGTATCAAGAAACACAGTATCATATACAAAAGTTATGCATGACAAAGAGGTTTGAACGGGATTTTTCTTAATTTCGAAAAGACTCCGCTCCGAGCACGCCAGGGTTGACAGTTTATACAATACAAAAATTTTTAAATATAAAATTTAAAATTGCAGATCAGTTACTCGTTGATATTGTTTTTTAATCTTTTTCGAAATTCGTTTCACTATAATGAGTTATCAACTAAATCTGTACGTATTTTCAAAAACTGTAGTTATTTCCTATAATATAGCTTGGACCTGCCTTAATAACATATTAAACAACATTAGTAGTTTCTAGACTTTTCTCTTTTAAACTTATCATGTGACTCTTTTTTAAATAACATGTTGTAAGTAATGATTAAAAAATTGTACAATCCAGCTTAGTTCGTTGACAGCCCTAGAATGCACGCACAATGAGATCTCGTACAAAGAGCTGAAGGGTGCCGACGGGATGGCGCTTTTAAAAGTATTACACCCCCTACCCCACCTCTCAACCCTTGCTGATTATTTTATATGTGGCTAGGGGTAGCCAGTGCAAATTTGTCAACGTGCAGACAGATTTAGAGTAAGTGTTTACGCTCGAAACGGGTGTGTGACAACTGTGTTATTGCGGCTTTGGAACGCGTCACAGTCTAACTTACTCGTTATCACCAGTATGTGCCATCGTTGTGACACAGATAACGTATTTCAAATTAGTCCGTGGACGCCCTCATCTCGTATTTACTTCTTCATTTCATTTTCTGTATAACAAGAGCACCATACTCTGCCTACCCGATAAAAACCCGGCGTGATGAAGTAACAGAAAGAATAAAAAAAATTTAGAATAGCAGTATTCAGCAGCCTCAATAGTCCACTGCGGTCCATTGACATCCGCAGATAAACTTGAACATGACTGTAGATTCTTAGTCTAATTTAGTTCAGTTAACAAGATTATTTATTGGGGTTCATTGATGTGATATATTTATGCATATTATATATAATATTTAAGATAAATGATATGCATTGTATATATACACGAGTCGTCACTATCTCAGACATGTAACTGATGTACAAAATGACCAATACAAGTGATTTTTGCTTATTAATGGGGTAATATAATGTATTCATGTATGTATATATCATGTATGTATGTATATATTTTATTTGGACTCAAACATAGGTATTTCATAGTTCGTAGTAATGGGTGATGCACAAAAAAACAAAACATTGTTTCTTATATATAAAAACACAATATAGGTTCGACAGTTATACAGTTTATAATTTCACGACTGATAGTCATGTCAGGATGGCCGAGCGGTCTAAGGCGCTGCGTTCAGGTCGCAGTCCACTTCTGTGGGCGTGGGTTCGAATCCCACTTCTGACAAAAATACTTTTTGTCTATTTCATTGAGAAATTGTGTATAAGTTGTTGTAAATATTTTTAATTTTTCATCTACTTTTATTATTATTAATTCAGATTTAATAAGATATTTTGTAATAAATACTGCTTCCATTAAATATGGATGAAGTTATTTAACCCAAATTTTTATAATACAATTCTACAATATTTAGTTGTATATTTGCCTCAAATTTTCTTCATTCGTACAGGATTATCTGGTAGAAAATGTTCCTCCTCTGCCTACCTCTTCTGAGAATACAGGCGTGATATTACGTTTAAAACACCACTCGATTAAGCATTAAGTTCGCTCCTTGTTGCAACTTTATTAAAAAACTATTTCAGCCAACAGTTCAATTGTATGAATTAACTAATACCACATTACTAGGTACACAAATGAAAGCAAGTCTTTAATATGAAGGCACCCTTAGATATCTCTAATACTTTCTATACTCTATTTTTTGTCAATACGTTGCAATATTTTTGTTTAGTAAAAATACCTGTATATTCTAAAAAGTGAGTAGAAACCCATTTCAATACAACTCCCGGTGACTACACCAGTCGCAATAAGATGAGAGTCCATCCCCGCGCAGCGATTGCCTCCCCACCGCCACCCCCTCGGCTCAACAAGATTACAGTGCACAGCAACGAACATGTCTATTGCAAATGTCTTTGTTCGGTTTATGAGCTTTCTATAAAATATGATGTAAATAAATAAGAAATTCACCAAAGGACGAATTCCGCTCAAAGGCTCCTGGAAAATCGGTGTCACTGAAACGTCTGTCAGTGCAGAAACATGATTTCTCATTGTAATAAAAGTACGAATACCTCAGTGACAATTGATAAGTAACCTCATTAATTTTTAACTTGCACAATATTTGCATGTACATGTGTACTTCTTTAATATAATATATTTATATTCATATATGTAGATATGTAACTGGTGAAACGTGGGGGTGTAGTACACCCCTCTGCCAACCCTTTCGGGGATTACAGGCGTGATGTTACGTTTTTATGTATATGCATTCTCTTCTGTCCAATGATTGTTTGCTAGAGTTTGTACATTAGCTCGCTGTCTTTGATGAGACATATTATATTCTTACATCATTGATCATCATTATAGGCGTGATGTTGTTATGTTATTAGTTTTATTATTATTACTCCATTGTATGTTCATATGTGCGTTCGAAAATTTTATATGAAGAATACACACGCAGATGCGTGCGTATGTAGATACATACATCTATCGACTTGTATAATTTTGTTTCGTGAATGGAATTTTAAAAAATATTCATTTTAAAGTTCTCATAGTATGTAAGGAACATAATAATAATGCAATCAATCTCAAGTAGCCGATCATATTAACAATGGAATAATATAATAACCGCCCTATAAAATAACAATAACAGCAATCTGACAAGCGATACAATAACCGAATACCCCATTGCAGTAACGGATTAACCCTATCCACGAAATAGCCCTTAAACGGGCGTTCAATTTCACACAAGTGTTGCCCATAAACGTAAATATTAAATCCAATTTACAAACTAACCCCACACAGCATAGCCATAACCACCCCGATTATCATGTACCGAAAAAAACAGGAATTATGAACATTATAACCTCTCGAGTCCATTGTTGGGTAATCGTTATAAATGCGCACGACCCCGATATTTGCGCACAAAAAAAACGTATTATGATTTTATGGCAGGTTAAATCTATTATAAGTGGGGATTAAGTTATGAATAATATTTCTATTTGTTAGGGGGTTGTTAACGAGGCATTTGACACGTCGGATCGCGTGCGGTCCCGAGACCGCATCGGTCTTGTATCAGCGCAATTATGTAGCCGGCCCCGCTGGCCTTTTATTATAATGTTTGTTTAGTTGACAGGTGGGTTATTATTCGTTTGTCAAGCTAACTGTCTGGCTATCTAAACAAAGTGTGTAGGCTGAATGATCTGAGGGTCTTGTTACACGAGTTATATGATAAACATTGTCACATTTGCAGCAAGCCAAAGCATAAATAAACATCCATACACAAATCCTGTCCTTGAGATGTTTGTGGTGCAAGCCAACTTATCAATTTTCTTTTTCGTTAAAGCTTTAAATAAAGCATGTGGTTGGCCTATGTGCGTAGGAAATGTATAAGTTGAAACTTAAGAGTACTCACACAACTAGTCAGATTTTCTTTTGTTTGTATTCTATTTTAAATATCTACAGCTCATCCGATCAAAAACATCAGATCTATGGATACCAAGGGTCCGTCACGTGTCGTGTACAGATCAGAACGGATCATGTATATACGTCTTTACTTCACTCGGTTTGTCATATCGCCACGCACTGTCAATTTTTATGGTTCCGTCAACTTTTTGTACGGCGCTCGTCACGTTTTTTGTTACATACATTTTTTTTACAACAAACTTAATGGACCTCAAGCCTTAATCTTAATGTCGCTTTCCTCATACATATTTATCAGATCGACTGGGGCTATGTTATGTACGTATAACATTAAATATGTACCCTATACACACATACATAATGTATTAATTTCCATTGAATCGAAAATCAAAGGACAGGTCCCAGTGGACCGTGGTCTAATGTGCCCATTCCGTGGACAAAGCGGATTATTTCCGATGTTGTCATATCCCGGTCCTATTAACATAATGTGGTGACGTGATTCCCTTGTCTCCGCTTTTTTTCGCTGTATTTTTTCACGCTTTTATCGCACTGTGTGGTCTGACCAGACAATGCTTTGACGTGGACATTTTTTCTCGGTAATGATGACTTAGGATACTCTTAGTATAGTATTAGGTCACGCTAGAACAAACATGTAATCATATTTCCGCGTATCGCGCCTAGTGGATTTATTCATGTACACATCGGCTAAATTGCCGCCTTGTTTAAAAACATTAAGCTCGCGAAGCGCTACGCGGCCGAGGTGTGTTTTTACTGTAGAATTTCAAATTACTAAAGCGATTACCGGCGCCCTTAGTTTGCCCACGTAATACTCAATTACGTAAACAAGGAATGGAAAATAAAAAAAAAATGCATTTAACTCGACAACATTGTAAACGCGAAAGAAAACACAACATACCATTACCCGCGCCGCAGTTGTTCAACGAGCCAAGTTTTCCCACAAAAAACGTGGTTTTAACGTTAATATTTAAGGGTTATTGTTTGAGTAATTGCTCGCCTCGCGAAATAACCTAATGGGCGTACTTTGAATGTAGTGAAAAATCGATTCACCCATATTTGTTGTTAATTATAGTCGGTTGAGCCGTCTTTCCGCCTCCGCAGGTTCGAATGCGATTTGAGACCCTCCCTGGTCCAATTACAGAGTTCTCAAAAGTCCCCCCCTCCCTTGGCCTCCCCCTCATTTTTAGATCGAGCCCCGCTTTAATGACCTCTCGAGCCCCCGATGTTCATTTGTCGCGAGGGTTTTTTGCGTACGATTATTTTCGCATTTTTGTCCATGTAGCGTTCGGGCTTGAGCACTGTGAATGCTTCCAGTTCAGCCCTCATAAATTAATAGGACCAGCAATTTTTCTATTCAGCAAAAAATGGAAATTTATGAAATACGACGCAAAAAGTTCTATTTTTAATTTAAGTGCATATCCAGTTATAATGCTTTGAAATATTTAAACTTTTCAACTAGACTATTGGGAAAAACGTTACTTTTTGCCACTGCCTACTCGGATTCACCTCAACTAATTTTTAAATTACTGCGATGAATTTTCGCCAAGTAACATTTAGAAACTTTTGCAAGTATTTTTCTTATATTACGCGGGTCTCTCATTTCTGATAATTGTTTAAAAGCCCCAGTGCACCCTATATTAAAAAATTTGTCCCCATTAATACGGCCAAAGAGTATTTCGATGACGGAAGGGTGACTGCCTTTGTTCCATTTGTTTAGGATCGTGTAATTTCCTACGATTCTGCAGTTTGCCCTAACATACTCGAAGGTATCGTAATTACACTACATATTAATTCTCTGGACTCCCTCGCTAGTCTTTTGTTAGCCGTTTTTAATCTCGACTAATATTTTGCCATTGACTTCGTGCAATTTCGAAGTCAACAATTGGTTCATATCCGATCGACATATTTCTTTTCACTAAGAACAAAATAACTTCACCCTTGGCGACTTAGACAGGATATACATTTTTGTTATTTATTTACGAAATTTGTTATTAGTGGAAGTAAATATTGTTCAATTTATAATTGTATGTAGGTACGATACTTGCGAAGTCCATGGGTAAATAAAACATTTTTGGCAATTAACCATGGGCTCTGATGGCAAACAGCAACAAAGGGTAGAAATGTTTAATTCGCCTACTCAATTCCATTCGCTTTTGACAACAGCTATACAAACACAGATCGAGTGAACTCAGAGCTAAGCCCAAACAGCGATCTTCATACACAAACAGTATTGCATTGTGAACTGTCCGTTCCATACCTTCCCAGGAACTGCAGTAACTTTTTTGCCATTTGGTTTTTTAATTTCAACCCTTATTACAATGCTGTAAAGGCGAACGTACCTGTTTCTGACTGCATATCAGGGATTTCTTTAGATAGAAATTTTAGAACACGACTGCACGACATGTGTCATCACATCATGTCAATGGAGGGATTATGATAACCATCGTACGGATGCCATCTAGCTTGGGGAATCGCCCTATGCGATCTCGACATCAGCCTCGAAACAATAGACCTCAACTCGGATTCCCGCGCAAACGAATCTAAACTCTATTCCACTTTGTTTTAGATACCTGTTTTCTTTGGACGCTGATTGTAAAATCTCACGAGGGCGATTCAGGAAAGACAATTTAACCCTAAAAAATGGTGCCACGAACATTAATCCGCATGTAATATCGCAAATTTGTCGTCGCTCCGGCGGCCCGCGCGCGCCCATCTGTCAGACGAAACGCAATTCGATTTGCAGCTATTAGACGCGGTACGATGACGATGAGCGTACCGCTCGATTCATTGAATAAAAACAAAATACATACGTCCAGCGCTTAGAATCGCATAGATTTTTTTTATTTTCAATGAAAACTTTGAAATCGCTAGCCGCTAATAGCCTCCAGTGCTCATATTTTAATTTACACGCGTAAAAACCAGTTCAGTTGCGCTTGAAAAATGCGAAATGATTTCCGTATAAATGGTATGTCGAGTACGCATTCACGTTGTGCCCATTGAATAATTGTCAGTATCCAGAAAGTTACCCCCTGTCATGTCAATAATAACGCCCCAGCGATGTAACGCTTAATAAAATTCACGTGTATTCGAAACGCTAATAAATTGCCCTTTTTGACGTCTTATTCAGACGCAGCGATTCACATGTCAGTGTCAGTGCGAGGGGTAGCGGGTTCGGTGCGCGAGGGTTATAAAAAATGTATTACGCGTCTCAATAGCGCCACGCGGCGGACGTCTTCAGGTGAGTGTGTTGGGCCCTTTACCCTCATTTTTATTCGGACACTCATTGCTAATGCACTATTTTTAATACTTGTTCGTGTTTACGTGTTTTTACCATTATGGTTAATAAGTCTGCGGACAATTAGGCTTCAATATATATTAAGCTGTTAACACTAAAGTGACTTGTCTTTTTAATAAACTGGTTTTTTAAATTTCGGATTTCGAAAGTTTGATTATTTTGAACCTAACTTAAGGACGTCGGTTATTTGGATGTTATTTCAATCAATTCCTAAAAAAGAAAGATAAGGGTTAAAAAATTATAGGACTTATTAAAGTTGCCATATGAATGCGGCATAAGAACTAGTGTACATATATTATTCAGTTACATATACTGCGGTTTCTTAATTGAAAACACCAACGCAATTATATCACGAATATCATGAATCATAGAGTATTTATTACCTCACAAGGGATTTGTATCGCAGTACTTTTCAATACGAAGATAATAGGAAAATGTTCAGAAATCCATTCATATTATTGTATTAGATTGGAGTAAAAAAATTTAGAAAAATTAGTAAATTTTAAAGTCAAATGTATGGATGTGAATATGTCTGATATAAATATTAACTTAACAAATAATACAACTAACTACATAGAAATCTAACTGTTACAAAACTCCAAATACAATAGTATGTAAGGACCTATAGTATACATATGTATATAGATATTTTAATATTACACCCAAATCCAAAACAATTATTCTACGTAGCACACAAAAATTAATCCTAGTTCGGAATTGAACCCACAACCTCCGCCCAGAAATGAGACTAATTCACCACTACAGCAGCAGTCCACTAAAACATGTCCGTAGGACGTGCCACGCGCAGCGGCGGGCGCAACAGCCATAAAATAATCGCTGATAATGAGATCGCAGCCCTCGAGTTCCGTATTAGGCTTTGCGTCACTCAGCCAATATGACGCCCGTTAATTCCTGCCAGTGACCCGATTCCCTGAGACAAGTATTGAGGTACCTACAAAGAGAAATTAAAAGTTGTTAATTGAAATATCCATATACCTACTTTAAGGCGGATTTCGGGTTAAACGAAATTTGTCAAAAATATGTATGTACATATTTTCTGCACGAGTGTTTTCGGACAGATTTCCAGTTAAGTTAATGAAACAATATTTGAGACTGAACGTTTGACAACACAATTTAAATTGAAAAATAACATAATCATTCATGTTACGAGTAATATGTTATACGACACTCATCTGTCTACCCCTTAGTGTTATAGGCGGGATGTTACGTTATTATCTTACACCGTTGATAAAATAAACGTGATAGTTTGTTTTTGCGTTTCAAATATGTTCCAACCGTCCAGTACGGGTGAGTATTGATGTTAATTATGATTACTGTGGCGATATGTTAACCGCACAGGGCCGCATTTTGTGTTGAACCACAGATAAACAGTGCCGTGAATATAATTCCAATTGATAATCCGTTTAAAACAACAGCTCTCCATGTTGTGTTCTGATTTACGATCACATATTTAAAGCAAAATCACGTCTGTCCCCGAAGGGGTACGCAGAGGAGCGTAGACCACTTCCACATTCAGCAGTTATGTTTCCTTCCCAAGGTGGAATAGGCGGTGAGCCAATTGACATACGTCGGGCACGGACTCAATATAACTATTACCATATTATTAATGATTAATATTATATTGATTAATGTCTTTTTCAATTGATTGCAACGGCAATATATTATAGCATACTATATTAAAAACATTTTAATTATGTTATAGAAATATGTATACCGGCATTCACGATGTTACAAAAGCTATTCAAATATTAAAACATATTTTCCAGTTCCAGGTCAGCTGAAGGTAACCTGATTGTGAATAAGTAGATCTTTGTTCAATATTTTCTTGTTATTATGTTTTTGTATAGGTGCAGAAACTAGTTCAAAAATATATCATAAGACCTCACCATTTCCCTTGCGGGGTAGGCCGAGAGCTCACTTGTTCAGTCTATTAACATGACAAAGCATCACATTTTCTTGAAGAGGTAGCTAGAGGGGTGTAGTAGATACTCCACGTTATCATCATCAGCCTTCCTCAGTCCACCGCTGGACAGGCCTTCCCCAACTAGCGACATCGCGCCCTGTTCTCGGCTTACCGTATTCAGCGTCTGCCTGCAGTCTTTCGCAGAGCGTCATCCCACTGTGAGTTTCCAACTTACGAGTATATCTTCAGTCAATTACTATAGGATATTGTTACTATCATATGATAAGTATTACACCGTGTCTAATCATTAGCGACTTAATCACGTACGTATACAGTTATTGCGGTCATGCGGTTATCGCATTCGTTTCGGAAGTCGCGAATTGTTATTCAGAGTGTAAGATCGTTGGCGACGACGCGTCTGGGAAACAGAGCTTTCGATATTTAATAATGAGCCGCCCGCAATATCGCGAGTGTAAAGGTACGATAAGGAGAGATAGTATAAAGAGTACGAGTACGAAAATAAAAATGGAGAGCCATGGTACTGCAGGCTTCCTAGCGACTTGCCCGATCATGACTGGTCTCCCTAGACCACAGGAATAAGCAGAAGAAAGGTGACATATATTGCATTTAAAGGGTTATGTACATATGTTGTTAGTTGAGAATCGAATGTCTGTGATTTAGTGTTCCTCGACAGATATCTATACCTATGACATTTCAAAGAGGGCGAACAGGCTTTCTAAAGCATTCCTGGTTCATCTTAGGGCGCATATTTATATCACAAAGTAAACAAAGGTATTCACGTTAATGTTAAACTAATTAGTGTATAACGTAGTTCTAGTTCTATATTGACTGATATATCAAAAGTTCTTACGTTAGATAGTATGAGAAGGTATATTGAGTATATTTCAAAATCTACACATTTTGAGTAACACAGCAACACATATGTCCTAAGTACTCCATTAGTTCACGTAACCATATTAATCACCTCTATATTTTTATTACTTTTTGTCCTACTACGTTTTGAATTTAAAGGAGTGTTCTTCCAATCTGGACACATATGCGACACTTGAAATGCTATACATAAGCCCTATAAATGGTAGCCCTAACCGTGAGGCTATCTGCCCGTTTGTCAAAAGACTACATAATTTACATTTACACAGCACAATAGCATCGAAGCTGACAGCCGGAACTTATCAATATTCGCGACGGGTTTAATATTATCCGCCCGGACGTCGCCGGTTAGCAGGGTTTCGCCTAGACATGCAGGTTTATTTTGGAACTTAAGAAGTAAGGTATTCATTGTACGTCGTGTTTTCGTGAGCTCCCTGAAAAGCGCTAATGCGTCGCTTGCAAGAAGACATAGTTCATGTGTATTGCATATTTAGTATCAGATGTATGTTTGCAATTATGTAGATTGTGATCTCATGAAGTGAACAAACAGTGTTGTACAGCGAAGTGTTGTACAGAAATACGCCAAATTTATGTAGTAGACAGAGTAAAATTGTTTTTTTTTTAAATCACTGTAGGTCAATAATACTGAATTCTAATTCGTTCCTTACTAAAACGAAAATTCGCCCAAACTCCATAAAAACGTCTAATTGCTCCCATTTATTTCGTTGCTAATAGTTATGTTGCGTTAAAGTGAGAGTCAAAAATAAAGCATTCGTATAAATTATCTTCCAACCCTATGTATCCCGAACCCCTTTTAAACTAACAAAACGTTACTCTATCTCCATTATATATCAGTATGGCCTGTGTTTAATAAAAGATTTATCTTTGTATTCGTTCTACGTAAAATACTTGGCGCGCTTACAATTTTAAATTTCTCATCAAATATTATATTGTAGGTATTTCTTTTCAGAAAATAACGACAAAATGTTTAACGGAGATAAAAGACAATTCTTCCAAATTACCTCACAACCGAAAAACCTAGAACCTAGTTCGAAGCTAACAAAACGTTTTCCATGCTCCATTTTCACCTGTACATTTTATCTTTAATCTGCGCGGCTAAAAGCCGTCCCGGTGTCGGGAGGCTGAACATGAAAAATTCACGGGTTCAGACGTAGACGCTACACTACGAATGTAGAGTAACCAGCTCTTTAAATCTATCTAGGGCTCTGTTTCAAAATTGAGTAAAGGATTGGTGTTTTGGTACATAAAAAAATGTTATAATGATATATCCGAAATAAAACGTTGATTACATAATTAACATTAATCAATGAACACTTATGTGGATTTAAATCAGAAATTGAAAGTTCAGCTTTTCATAGCATAATCTTCGCTTCCACAGTAAATTGCGCAACAGCGCAGGCTAAGACCCATAGCAAATATTGGATATTGAGACAAAATATTTCTGATAGAGTCAATACATATATAAAAAGGCGTTTCACACTACGAATAGCTGCAAAAATCTTGAAAGTTAAGTCATTAGTGTGTATCTAATAGTATACATGGTACGTTGTCAGAATGTCCTGTATTTTTAGTATAATATGGTGACACTACAAGTTTAAAATGTAGATTTAGGTAAGAAGTGCAAGGTGTAGCTTAGACCGCTTTGTGCCGATGTAGGTGACGATGCCGCACGTTCAAATGGCTCGCTAATTCCGGGCCACACTCTCAGCTACACGCTCTATCATTTAGACGCTACATGACGCTTTTCATTCGTACTCTCCAACTTTATGACGATTGTGCATAGCTCTTAAGTTTTTATTTAACAGGTATTTCACATGTCTCAATGCCTGATGTGTTTTTATACGACTTGAATGTTTTATTAATGGTCCTCGTGAAGTAATTAAAACATAAAGTGCATATCTATTGCATCTATTTCTTGGAGTTTCTTTTTAATCTTTATTCGTTAAGTACAAAGTGTTCAATTAGGTTCATCTAGATATGGTTTTGGACTGCTTTTTGCTAATGCAAGTAATTAATCAGCGCGCAAAATGACCTGTACAATCTGAGCCGTAGTTACGAGATCTTTTACGATATAAATATGTTTAATACGTTGCACCTATAAACGTTGTATTTGTATTCTGTAATATCATGTTTTAATATTTAAGTTTGTTATTGATTGTTCCTTATTTTTTTTTATGTTTGTTTTATTTCTAAGAGTACAAATGGTAGGTTAGAAAATGAAAATATCAATGCTGAGCGCTTAAGAATATTTCTGTGTATTTTTTTTCATACTTAAATGTGCCTGTAAGTAGTGTTTCGCGGGGTGTAGCGAGGACGGCTTTGTGCGGATGTAGGTGACTATGCCGCTCGCTCAAATGGCTTGCTAATTTCAAGCTATACACTCATAGCCAGAGACGCGTTTTATGATGTTTTAGAAGCTACTTACGTCGCTTTTGTCTCCGTTTTCTTTTTTTTCTCCCACTTCTTTTTGCTTCACGTCGGCGCTCTACACCGTTTTGTATGGAACGGTTTTAATAGGACTGGCTTTTGAGAGTTTTTCTTTCTAATGGATTGCGTTGTGGGATTCGCGTCTTAAAGAGGGCGGTGTGTTGTTTAAATTTGGAACTGTTAGTTTAATTAGGCGGTTTACGTTATGTTCATTTCTTCAGCAATGTGTTTGTCATTTATTCTCATTAGTTGTAAAGTTTATAAATGCTTTTAAGTCCAGATTCAGTTCAGTATGCAACAATGTGTCGTATTGGCTAAATTTGTGTCCACTTATAATTTGTTCAAGCTTTATCTTATGACGCCTTAACATTTGGATAACGTGGCATTAAGATCAGAAATTTAAAGATTGCTATCTCAACTCAAACACTCTAAAAGTCGGTATGTCGCTATCAAGAGACGCTTGCTATCGTCTACACGTGTCCTTACCCCATTATCTCGTCGACAAACTCATTATGCGATAAATAATCGCAATTAATACACTACGCGGCCATTGCGTAGCTCGGTAGCTAAACCACGCCCACTTTTGGTATTAGAATAAAATTATACGGTGCCTTAACGACTTCGATGGATTGGTAACAAGACGGCACGGAAACACACGTTGATCAATATTCGACCTTTTGCTTTTGTGATAAGAGCGATGATGACTGTTAAAAGTATTTTGTTAGTGTCCAGCGTCAGCTGATCTTCAGTTCGTTGAAAAGTAAACTCTATGCAATGGTAATAGGGTGTAAACAGAACAGGTGTACAATGTTAAGCTGATTGGATAATTGCCTGAGATCATAGTCTGTATGACTGACCGTTTGAAGTAGATATTAATTATAGCGATTTTTTTGCTATTATGACTCCGTTTTAAAAAGCCAGACATGGTCTTTTCTTGGGTTTTCGAATTACGTAATTTTACAAACTATGCTCGTTTGCACTAAAAAATTGTTTTAACTTTATTTTATTATGAAAAGTTTTTATATTGGAATAAAATTATGAATTCAGTAATATATCATTTGAGGTTTTGTTAAGTTTGTGAAATTATTCAAATGCGAACATAATATTAGTTTAGTTTAACATAAATTGAAGGTTTAAGCAATCAATCACGTGTTTGTCATAAAATTTATTTTTTTTCTTTAAATTTTCCAAGTTTTTTCCCTATCGGTCATACTGAGACACAGTAAGGGAGAGCGGGATAAAACATTTGTTCAAATTGCTAGAGTGCCGTTCTTAGTGTTAATGACTGTGGAAGTAATATTTTATACAGAAAGTATTAAGTGTAGTTAATTAATTTAAATATATAAAATACTGATTTTAACTTATAATGACATCATGAATTAACTAAGACTTAAAATTTAAAAATAAATTGAGACTTTCACAATATAATCTGTAACATTTTCTGGAATCGTTAATTTTAGGTCTAAACTTATATACTCTCCCATTTTTATACATTCCGCTATATACATGATAAACAAAATATACGTACATTCAGTATATCATATGTATAACAATAGTACATAACAACGGAGTAGGTATCTAGTTCATCTCACGATTTAGGAGGCGTTGCACCCAGCGATAAGGATCTTGCACGAGCGGCGATGTTGGGTTTTTATGCGGTTACAATAAAACGCTTGTAGCTATGCTTATAATATAAAAAAAATAATGAATTACCACAGTTACAAGTCACTTTTTCGCTTCCATCGCGTTATCTACTTATATTCCTTTATTACACATCTTGCGTCCACGCCTCATAAATTAAATTTAAAGATAAAGTCGAAAGAAGTCCATTAATTAATATATGATGTTAATTCTTACATGTATGTAATTAATGGGATCTGTAGATTGAATTATTTGGTCTTCGTTGGGGCGCGCGCCGTCTTGACGATGCATGAATTATCATATTGTGTCCAGCGAAAAGCCAGTCAAGCTGCTGGCCCTCAGTAGACAGCATGGATATCTCTTAGACCGTGAACAGCCAGTTTTAGATTATTAACTGTTGGGAATAGAAGCACGAAGCGATTGTCTTATCCTTTGAATCTTAACTCAAAAGCCTCTGTCATAGGTTTTACATGTACATTGCATAATCCTCATTAAATATCACAATAATATCGAAAAATAATCAAATCTTATAAAGTTAAAACAAGAAATAACGTGCCTCAAAGAAAAACAACACTGTAAGATGTTTATAAAAAGATGTAGATTAAATGTTTAAGAAGTGACGAAGAAATTAAAGCTCCTTATCAGTTCTGAGCTTTGCCCGGAGCTTAGTGGCGGAGAAAAAAAAGATTATATTAGATACTAGAAAGTGGGATATTTAACATCGAGTCACATAAATTTACTTGTTTGCTTTCAAAACACAGCTCACGTGACATGTCGCTCGGGTATGCATAATTTTTTTTTTCAAAACCGACGTTTGATTTTTTTAACCCGTAACTGCTTCTGTCATCTGTCATGTATTGTATAACCACAATGACGGGTCCATCCGTATGTTATGTTTTTTATATTTCATTATAAGGATTTCGTATAGTTAAATTTATGCCTTGTATATTTCATATTTTGATTCATTTATGTGTTCAAGCAATTTCTTTGATGTCCTTTTTAAGTGCCCGGTGCCCTGGGCCCGGTGTATGGCTATTGGCTTACCACCTATTCCATGGGACTTGAACGTAACTGGCGAAACGTAGGAGTCGGGGATTACAGGCGTGACATCACGTAATGTTACGTCCTTTTTAAGTTAAATATATAAAAATTATATATAATGGTTATAATTATTTATAATATAGTCTTTGTTTTACTATTTATCTAATATTCTGTTTATTTGTTGTTTCAGGTATGTATCTATTTATTGGGATAATCATCTGTTTAATAGAAGATTTATTGTATTTACAAGGTAAGAATGTGCAATGAAATTTGAATATTTAATAGGCAAATTATCTCATAAGTGAATTTCGTGCAATATTTTAAAATTGCACGGCTGGACACGATTCTCCTGCAATGCGACAAGCCCGTAGCGCACTCAACCACGCCGCTCCAGTGAATAGAAGTCAAATAGCCTAAGCCTATAAGCGGGCGAGATCACCAATACGCTTGATGAAACTATTGGATCGAACAGGACTGTAAATAGTTATATTAATAATAGTAATGATGCCATTATTTCGAATAGCAATATTATTATCTCCATAATAATAATAAAAAGATAATTAAAAAAAAACTTCTTTAAATAATGCCGCCATCGTAGTTCAACTGAACTTTAGACTTTGAACTCTATGATGAAAACTGGCAAGAGTCTCAGACTCGATGTTATGTGACCACTACAGTTAATGGATTCAACCAATCTGGGAGCAATCATGACGCAGACACGTTACCACACTCAAGATCTTAAGTAGGATAGCCATAGCCGCGCCTACTCATATCATCACCCTTTGTCCTGAATCTGACCTTTTACATCTGCTGCGCTTGGAAAACATTCTATGACAATAATCTTCAAAAAATCCGTACGCAAACACAAAGTTCAATTCGTTTTTAATCGTATCTGTATAGGTTTCGCTTGCAAAATATGTACAATTGTAATATATTTGTCGCTAAGGAACAATGCTTGGATTTTTTGTTCCGATTTGCATTGTGTGGGATAGGCAGACACACGCTCGCACACGAGACTTTCAGGTTTAGTTATTAATAGCATAGCATAGTTAGATGTGGGCGTCCGGAATCGAACTTAAGGCCGACTGCGCGGGTGTCTAAAATATAAACCTTATTACCTCGTTCCCAATAACTACTACAATTTCATTGATTACATTTTTATGTATATCAAAATACATTAATCATTTATCATCATTAAATTACAACTGTAGATGTTCATAATGATCGTTATTTGCATGCTATCGAGTTTTATACAATCAATTGCTAAAGTAATTTAAATTGATCATTCATTAATCATGCGATCGAAGTTCGATCAACCATCTGTTGAACGATCTATGAAATAAAAAGGTCCGTGTATCGTAGCACTGGTATTATTATTATTTTTTATGACTATCGCTAGACATAGACTATGTTGACGATATAAGCGGTTGTTCCAACATGTTATATATTGTTTTAAGTGTGAAATACCACTTTTACTAGCCCCATAGTTCACGGGCTAATCTAACTCATAATTATTTATTAAGATAAGTGTTATTACAAGTATTATTGAAAGTAGCATACAATCACAGCTTATGACTTTATTTCACACGTATTCGTTGTTTAAAATATTCTAAGCATATGTACACGTTTACGTAGAATACCAAGGTTGAAGAAAAATCACTTTGTCGTTATATTGTAGTATGTAATCGAAGTTCCTTTTGCATTTTAGTGGGTAAAGATAAATTTAGGACACTCAGAAAATATTTTTTGATCGTTATCAGAGATAGTGTTCTTAGATAAACATATTGTTCATGTTAACGCACAAAAATTTAGATTTAATTGAAATATTGTCCATGACTTTTAAAGTAAAAAAAATATTTTTTTATTAATACATGATCTACAATCAAAAAAGAGGGTACACGTAAAGATAACTCGTGAGTTTAAATGGATAGATATATATTTGGCACTTCGGCCTCTGTTTAGCCTATAACGTTATTAGATTATTTTGTTCGCATTTTATCATAAAAGAGGTATATCGCTATGATGCCATACCATATTAATTTTCCAATCATATGTCTACATATTATTCTGTATGTGATGAAGGCATTGGAGCTTCAATCAGTCACTAGGATATTCCGATTAACTTCGGGTCAAATCCGAAACCCATGCATGACAGATTATAATGATACAAATGGTATGCGTTCAAGAAGACCAACGGTCAAAGTTTCGTTTTGTGTCATATATTTACTCGTCTGTACACGTAGCAAGGTAGCCTTAAACCGGAATACATCAACGTTAGGATTACAAAATTTAACAATTTAGGGAAAGTCACGACTGTGAAAGCGCAGAATTCTCCGTTTTAGACACCGAAGTCTTTTTTGTACTTCCTGCTCCTCTTTCCAAGACAAATGTTAGAAAGCATCAACTAATACTGCAGATGCTAATTCTCACCCTTCAGCGAGTGGAATATCCGTTCCATCGTCCGTATTCAAGTGCAACACAACAGTTATACGACACACGACCGCTCCGCATCCTGTTTGTGTCTACGGGCTGCCAGTCTACGTGAGAGGAGTGGACACGAATGATGTGATAGCGTAACGTATGATATGATAGGACTGGGTCTGCACTATATAGAATAATTGTTAAGCTGTACACATATGTGTTTATACATATGTGTAATGGTTTACATGCTGGAGACATATATAACATTTAAAATTATGTTTTCGATCTTTACTAGAGAAGATTAACAAGATGCTAACACACTTTAATCATTATTTCTTAAGCAGTAACGCCACGTCTGTGATCCCTGAGGGGTTAAGTTTAAGTTAAAGTTAAATTTAAAAAGTTAATTATTTTTTATAGGTATTTATGTTATTACTTTCGTGGTTCGCATAAATGTAGCGAGGGAACCAAGGAAGTTATCTAATTATTTATAATTAGTTAAAAAATCAATTAAATTTTAATTAATTAAATCATATTTGAATAACGTTGAAATATTATAATTCTTTTAAATGTTTAATAATTGCTCAGTAATGTAGAGCGTTATTATATCGTATTATTGGTGACAAGTATGTTCTGTCTCTACGAAATGTGTATATCTGCGTCTAGCAAACCTACGTAGATTTACGTGAGAGTTCGTTCGTGATGCCACAGGACGCAGACGCGATGCGACTACAGGAATTTACTCATTGAAACATTTACTCTACATCTGCTACATTTTCTCATGTATATTGAATTAATTTGTTTATTAAAATATATGCGAAGTAACGATTGATAATTAATTGGTTGTGATTGATATTTAATTTTAGAATTGCTAATTATTGTATATTATCTAAGTTTGTATGTAAATGAATATGTTTAACAATAAATGTTTATCATGTTGAAAGTGTTTACCAATTGTATCTATATAATTTTATTCATATCAAGTGCTAATTCCCAACGTGTTTAAATTCATGGTGTTTATAACATTTTATTTAATAGTGACGAGTCTGTGACTGTCCTGAACTGCCTGTTCTATCCTACTTCATCATCATAATCATCATCATGCCCAACTTTATTGTTTCATTTTTGGAGATGGATCTCCTTTTAGAATTAGAAGGCTACTCTACTTTTTACCTTAATCTTTTCATACTACTATTTAATATGAGAATATCCGTGTTGGCTGCATTGATCGCGAATAAAGAAGTCGCATTTCCAAATGCTACATGTGATCGAAACATGAAAATGCGATTGAATGTTCTTTTTTCTATCATATCCTCCAAGACAATAAATCGATATAAATGTGATACATTAAAAAGGTAAATAAAATTAATTTCTAAACATATTAATGACTTTCACAAAAATAAGCCATAATTTCCGTCACTTAAATTTTAACGAGTGAGCGGTTAGCGATTCTCCCCGCGTGCGCGGTACGTGACGTTTTCTCACCCACGATACGAGAGGGGGTCGGGTTTGAATCTCGGTTGCGCAATCTCGTCAAGCGCAGTTTAAGGCGCTGGGCACGAATTCTAGATCACTTAAGCATTATAGTGTATACCGCTTCACGACGAAGTGTCCTGTCTGACCGCTTGTGGTATACTGATAAAATTGCAGTTTTTTAGCTGCCTCGTAATGACATTGGAGTCTATCAATTATGCATCGATTGGGCTATTAATATTGTGTAGCAATTTAGCTTTAAATACTTGCCAAGAAGAGCCATATGTTAGATGTAACTTAATTTACTGCGATATGCGACTTTTACGTACGGGTGTTCTGTTGTATTGTGTGGTAATCAGTAGTCTTTGAGAACTACCTAAAAAACGTAACGTCAAGCCTGTATTCCCCGAAGGAGTAAGCAAAGGAGTGTAGTACACTCCCACGTTTCACCAGTTACGTATACGTCCCATGGAATAGGTGGTGAGCCTAA
>DWME01002104.1:0-22003 GCA_018244795.1 Parelbella ahira ahira | reverse complement strand
CTTATCTATCTTGAGCTAAAGATCAAATGCTAGTTGATGGGGGAAGAAGACTTCTCCGAAACTGGCGTGCATGTATGTTGAGTATCATGAACGTGGAAATACGTCAGGTTTGGAAGGATTCGGCATTCGGTGCTATCTGCCTACCTGGTGTGATATGAATAAAATATCGATTAATGTATTTGTCCAATGCAGCGACTGTTCGATACTGATTGGCTGGTTTTTAGTTATTTAGAAATAAACAGCATATTGTACTGAGTTCCCTGCGAGAACAATTAGTCTGTCACCGAGTGAAATTCGGCCTTCTGGTGGCCGTTGCTCAATCAGCCCGCGTTTTACAATTTTCGCAATATCCCTTCAAGGCGACATCGGTTGGAAGTTTTTTTTTCTATATTATTGATAGCCAGAACGGGGTCACTAGGGATTTCTAAGGCCGCAGCTTAGAAAAGCCGCGGTGCCTAAAAAATGCTGGCCGTTTCGAATAATTCTTTAACGGATTTCGAGAATAAAAATTTAGAGTAGGTACAGATTATAAATAAATCATTATATTTAACATTATAATAAGGAATATTTTAATAATAAAATTACTCTCATTTACTTATATTGACCATCTAAATATATCTTGACGAATCAAGTCAGATACTAGCTGATGGAGTAGTCAGAAGTCTTCCAAGCCGGCGTGCGCGTATGTAGTGATGACTGTGTAAACAGCGTGTCAAATCCGTAAGGATTGAGGTATTTGATCCTAATACTCCCTGCCTATATAAGAGACCTCATATAAGAGACCTGGCCGAAGGATATAATAAAAATACATGTTGGAAAACACTTGGAAAATCTAGAGGAGTAAATATGTCTACAATTTTCTACCATTCATTTATAAAATATGTTACATTAGTTGTTAGCGCAGTATCACTGATTACGAAATAACCCATTATGAAATTATGATTGAATATGTTGATTACACTACAACTGTACATTGTGTTGACGAATTAATTTTACGCACGAACAGAGTGCGAACCGAATTAGTGGTTAGCATAGTTGTTGAAAGAATTCGTTCAAAAATGTATTAATGTTATATTTTTGTTACTGTTTATTTCTGCTGTGATTCTTTGCTACAAAAATAAAAATTTTGAAGTTTCTTAAAAACGGAATGCCGCATATCAGCAGTAACAGCACACCATTTTTTTTTGTATATGTATGAAGAAGAAGACTGCCTCACGACTTCTTATTTTGTGACCCGGGGACCCGTGTTTACAGGTGGAACGATAAAAGGCCTGATGATGATGAAAATTTCAAACAAAATTGCATTTCGTATCATGGACGAATATAGGAGTAAACCACGGTATATAATATAATATACTTGATTTGTGTTTTTAATTATTATTGTACAGATAACAGTAACTGAGATTAAAATATAAGCTAATATAGTTCTTTATGAATATTAAGTATTGATATTTAATTGATCGAAACAAATATGTAATACCTAATTTGTTCAAACAATTGCAAGGAATCACGCAATAAAACGATGGAACTGTGTGAATGTGTTTAATTTATATTCAGTCAATGCTATTCGAGCGTTCCTAGATAGTGCTATCTGGAAACTAGGTACTAGACAATGATAAGGGTTGATTTAGTGCTTAAATACGGACTTTGGTTACAAATAATAATAATTTCCAACACAATCTAAATAACAATGTGTTTATCAAATTAAAGTACATTGGCTGTACAAGTACGAAACCTTTGTCGATGTATCACATGACATGATCGGCGCCAAAATTCTCCTTCTGTACTGGCAAAGCTAAATTTTCAAAAAAGGAATCAAGTAAACTGTTGCAACTCGAAACTCATATCAACAAATGTTCGTTTTTATTACCCAGTATAGAGCTTGGAGGCCACTATGCCACTGCTCACTTAATTCACATGTGTACAATCTGTGGAAACAAAAATAGATACGGTGTACCACAAGCAAGGTATTATTGTGCACGCGCATGTTAATATAGCTCGTATTTGAGAGTAGTAAAGGCTAGAACGGCATGCTGTTTAACGGATGGCATGCGTGACCTAGTGGCCCACAGTACGTTTTATGAAACTTTATCCCACTCGACATAAGGATCGAATTTGAATGCATCCTTACAGGTGTATTCGGAATTCCACTATCGCATATCACATTTGTAGAAACCGCGAAATTCAAATTTCGAAATTTGCGACAGGATAGTAACGTTCGCCCGTCTCAATTAAAACTATGCTCTTTTTGACGTTTATTGTAAAATTGACCTTAGTGTGAAAGTGTCAGAGTTGTTTTTACTTTGTATGTGGTTACGGCTTGAAGCCAAGTCAAAAGTGTGTCACAGAGTTGAACAGCACCCGCAAGGCCGGTCTATCTATGAATGCGCGTACAACAGTGCGGATGTGCGACCCTTGCCTGTCTCTATACTCATTTATTTTAATCATCCATCATTTTACGTTTTTGATATTAGTTACAGATAGACGGAACTCATTAAACAACCTTTTCAATTATTATATAATTGATATAAAAGTAATAATTACGTCATACCGCGTAACAATCTGTCATCGATTTCACGAAAATCGTCAAGGCCGTTAGCAGGTAATGAGTTCGATCGATGTTTTAAAAAAACAAATAAATTCCAAATTTAAAATGTCGTGCCGCTCCGGTCGAGTTTTGGTTTAATTTTAATACAGTGAAGGATACGAATTTACACTGCGTACATCACAATGAAATTCGAATATATGTATTAGAACAATAACCCAGTTTGTAATGTTTTTATACCAACATCACTACTTTTTTACGTATGTACTTTACTAATGGCATAGAATTTTTAGCTATGAGTTTTTAATGACCGATTAAATGAAAAAAAAGTCGTAGATACAAACAGAACAGTACCGGCAATAAGGAATTGCTACAAAATTCAAACAGATTTGAATAATATTCCCTTAAGCTTCTTAAAGAATATTAACAGAAGGATTAAATTAATTTTAATTACCTATTAAATAATTGATTATATTATTAATTAATTTATTGTTAGTTAATTGATTACCTATTAATTATGAAGTTAAATTTTTAGTTTCGCATATTTGCGTTTGCGAATGAGGTAGAATTTGTAAAATGTGCATTATTTCAGAAAAAGTTGTAGAAAATATTATTATCAAAACAAAACTTTTTAGAACATTTCCATAATCCTTATAGTTCACAAAATACAAAAGAATAAACAATATCCGTATTTTCAAAATGGCGGCCGAGAAACACCAGCTGCCCACCGCAAAACTAAAATTAAAGTTCATGTCACATTTAATTTAAAAAATTGCACCCAATATAAAATGATGAGTTTGAATCTGTATTTACTTTGCTATAATCTAGTTTTATATGAATACTTAATCTGTTTAAAAAATCGTTCAATTTTGGTGCTTGTGTTGCTCATACTGACAAATGACATAGTAGCTTCTAGAATATATGTGTAATCGGCAACCATCTCGTAGAAGCTCAAACATTCTATTTCTTCACAGTAGAAGTAGATGAATCAGTTGTAGTGCCCCGGGCGAACTGTTTGCATCGCCTTTTACCACCTTGAAGATGTAGTGTATTTACCAAATATAATCGATGTAGATAAAACAAGGTCTAAACGTGTCTTCGAATTTACTATCATATTTCTCATATATCTTATCAAATCTGCATTCTGCTAACTATTTAGACAGTCAGAATTATCTGTAACCAGCGTGCGTGTATGAAGAGAGTGATTGATTTAGAAGTACCTTAAATCGGTAAGAGTAAATATACCTACTATTTGGTATTTAGTGCCCTCTGCCTGCCCCGTGAGGGCCTCGTCTACCTTGTGAGGGTTCTTAGAGAGGGAGCGAATTTTTTTTTAAATCGATACTTTTGTAAAACTCTTGAACTTTAAAAAGGAAAAGCATCCAAATGTCACTTAACGAAAGTGTTGTAAGCGATAAATGTTAAAAAGTCGGCCAGTGTGGTCACACTTGTATTTCTCTTTTCCCTGATCGTGGTTAAAGTTAAGTGAGTTTTAGAGTGTGTACTCTGTTTTCAAGTTTTGTTTTGTTTTACTCGGACCTATTAAATTTTCTTCTTATAATTTTCTAAATAAAGTGTCTAATTCATAGTTTCATTTGCTAGCCAATGTGATAATATAATTAATAAATAAAATTCATACAAAATTTGGTTACGTAGTAAACTAAGGTTGGTGAGCACAGCTCATAATATTAACTTATTAGAGTGAAAGTGAATTGGAAACGTATGTCACATAAGTGATACTTTTGGGAAGACTACTTCTGGGGTGAGAATAGGAAAACATAATATGTGGCGCCCTCTGGCCAGTTGGAAAAATACGGTCTTAAAAAAGTGCTAGTGCTTGAATGAAATTAGCGGAGTACCGAAGCCTGTAGCACACCTTGAGAGAACTCTTATGGATAGTCGAACAGGTAAGGCTGATGAGAAGATAATGGTGATGATGATAAAAATTGTTGAGAGGAATTATTTAACAAGTATAAAGTTATAAAAGTATATTTGAAGATAATAAAAAGGTTAGTTATTATATTTTAAACCTACGCTCGACGTAAAGGCGAGTTATAATTAGTAACTTATAAAATATAACGTAATTGTCGCATGCTAAAACATAAATCATGTTATATTATAGTTACGTGTTTGACAAATTAGACTAAATTATTCGTCGCACACCATATTCGGGTTTCTTGTTAACAATATTTATGTCTATTGTCCGTACTACACAATTATTAACTAAAGTTTTATGAATGAAAATATAATTGGGTGGTTTTAACAAATAGCTCTCGTGATGTGGCAACACCGCGAACGATGAGTGACATTTAATTGAGCTCAATATTATCTAATCGTCAAATTAATTACGTAGTTATACTGTTTTTGGTTCATGAATTGTTATAATTTATAAATTGTTTCGTAATTTATCTTATTTGCAGAATTTGACCTAAAATTGAAATACTCAATTGAATTGTATTTGTGATATTGATGTAGTTTTTTTGTTAATGCCAGTTGCAAAGCGACACGCGATAAACGAGTTCTACATTATTTCGAAAAAAAGTCTCGACAGCGATTGAATCAGCAGTTTATGTAGCTACATTGTGCTCCCGTGGCTTCGAAATGGTGACAGTTGGAAAACGAGCACTGAGTAAAGCAACACAGAATTTCGTAGTGCTTTAAATGCATAAAAATTTCATAAGCATTATTCACGCATAACCGTCATCAGGTGATACCATCATATCATCTAGAGTCTGCAATCAGAATTAGCCGAGTATGTACGATAGTTAACCAAGATGGCCAAATGTGTATTGGCAGACTTCACGCACTTAGAGAACATTATAATAATCTAGCCATTTATCATTCCACTGTTGGAATATGGGTCTCCTCATATTGAGAGGGTTAAGGCCATAGGTAGCGTGCCATGGCTGAGAACCCAGCACCCCCGAAGTGAGAGGCTGAATTCTTAATCACTTTACCACTGCTTTTTTTATGTAAAAAAAAACAGGGATAACCTAGCCTTAAAGACAGTGAGGGCAATATGGTAAACTTAATTACCTATAGGTTTCTGAACGATGTCTTCTGTAACAGTCACAATGAATTACATTTATCGATTGTCAAGGGTGCACGTCTGTTTGCTGCTTCTTAAAAAAAAAATCTGTAATATTAATATTACTTTTATGTTACATCGAAATATATTTAGCATCTATACAATTTTACACTTTTATCAAACCCAACAATAACGATTATCATTCGTAAAGTTGATTTTATATAATTTTAAAAGTATTTTCTCTTAACAAGTGGCGCCATCATGACTTTTTTAAGCCTCGTTCTGTGACACGTTACTGACAATATATGATATTTCTGTGTGTTTGCGCAACTAATGCCCAGTTTTTGCATACGACAGTCGGTAACATATGTTGCTGCAAGTCGGAAGTCGGTACGGTGACTAATTCAAAATGACTGTTTGTGGACGATAGACTAATAAATCATGTAAAGTGCGTACTCCGTCTTAGATACGAGGGGTTGGTTATGATTGGTTCCATCTTAGTTCTTAACAAATAATACATATTAATCAGATTTTTGATTGGAACACTTGTATATTATGCCGATTAATGGTCATGGTTTACGTTGTGAAATTTTCATAAGCCGCCGTTACCGGGGATTTTTTACAACATTAATTCAGTGCAGGTTGTTCGAAGTACGGTTCTCACTGCTTTTTGTCCACAACACAGGGACTCAGACTTGAGATACGTGAGATGACATGATATCATTATATAAAGTGTAATTTTCAGAATCATTCCATTTTTTTCCGACCCCCTTGTATCCTGTTAACTTCAGGTACTAAAGTGCTGACCGTATTGCTAAACGTTTAGTCTGCCTTTCTGTTTATTTGCTAAGCACGAAAAGTTAACGGATTTGAATGAAATTTGGAATAGTGATAACTTATTATCGGGATAAAAACATAATACTGTTTACAGGAACAGTTTTTTTTATTTACGGGAGCGTGAGTGAAACCACGACCAGCCACTAGCTGTATATTCGATTATTGTTTTATTATCGTAACTGGTGAAACGTGGGAATGTGCTAGACTCCTTTGCACATCCCTTTGGGGAATACAGGCGTGATGTCACCATTGTTTTACGTTTTATTATCGACGGTGCTCTTTAATCTGTTTTAGTGTAATCTATCGTCGCGTCGTCGGAAGCGTTCAAGCGGCTTCGTAAATATCTACAAATGTTGAACGGGTTACACTCTCTTAACAGATCTGGCAAAGCGCGGACGATGTCTCTGTTGTTCTGAAGGTCCATAGGTGACCCTCACTATTTCTTATCAGGTGATTTCTGATTACCTAATTGTTAAACAGTGTGACGATAGTTGTGTATTTATTTATTCTTTTTGTAACACCTTATGCTAAGGGATACAAGGGCGTACCTAATGCCTAATGGCATTCTCTTCCAGTCAACCAAAAGTGTATCTGTATCGATAAACTCTGGAGCAGTATGGTGAAGGAGTTTCTTACTGATGTAACTTTGAAAAGTGTACCATCATCATCATCAGACTACTCCCGCCCACTGCTGGACATAGGCCTCTCCAATAGCGCACCACTGAGCTCGATCTTCAGCTCTTATTTGAAAAGTGTATATTTGTTCCTATCAACGTTATTACTATTACATCCTCAATCCACTTCCCTTATGGAGTAGGCAGAGAACATCCAATATCTATATCTTGACAAACCAGACGTGGTTAGTCGTTATTGTATGTCAGTATTATTGTTTTTTTTTTACTATTACATCCTCAATAAAGTGCCCTTATGCAGTAGGCAGGGCACACCGAACACCAATATATCAATCCTGACAAACCAGACGTGCTTAGTCATTACTGTTGGTCCGTTGTTTAATTTTATTGTTGCACAGTGTTCCTTGGATAGAGCGAAGAGTGATCGCGACCTGAGACAGAGCCTTGTGCTTATATAAACAGGTTAGCTTAGATATTTCAGTAGGTACAACGACGTTAACTAACGCTACAAGCAAACAAAAAGTGTGCACATCTCTTGCGTAAATGCGCTTCGTAAGAGCGTGAGATCTGATAAAATGTAGCGCAACTCCCATGATATGGAAATTAAATATCGCATGCGAATTTCAACGAAAAAGTTTGGATTTTTCTTTGTCAAACAATTGTCATATTTCTACCGGTCGAAAAATTCGTAGATCCGCAATGTAAGGTTTAAACTTTTTTTTTAAACTGCAACTTCGGTCACGTTTGTTTTCGCTGGGAATCGAACTACGGACCTTCGTTGACCAAGTTATATATGGTATAGTGTAGACGCTTCCAGATTAATATTTTTACTGCGCCTTAAAAAATCAAGATTGTACCTGCGTTGACAGATAAAACGTAAGTAACCGAGTGTAGGAATTGAGTAAATAGATTTTAATTTTTTCATAAGATTCAATCGCAAAAGCTCTCGAACGGTGACTTTCGAAATGATAAGTGGTGTGACGTCATGAATCGCGTGTATCACGAATACAACTCTGCGTAGTTGTTACGCTTTATTTCTGGATTGTTCTTTGATGATTGTTTTATGATACTAATCTGATTATTATTATCAATTGCATTTCTTCCATTACATTAATTGAGAAACGTAGCTTCACGGCTGTAATCCCCGAAGGAGTAGGCAGAGGAGCGCAGTCCAGTCCCACGTTTCATCAGTTACGTTTAAATGCCATGGAATAGGTGATCAATCTATTGCCATTCACCGGGCACAGATCCAAACTCCGCGTAGAAATTCTAAATTAGAAAATTCAGTAGTACCCGACCTGAGATTTGAACCTAGGACCACCCGATCGGCAGCCGCGCTTCCAACCAATCGACTAATCAGCCAGTCATAGTCACACACAACTCCATAACTTGTCAATTACTAACCACTGGACCAAGAGACGTTGACGAAACAAGAGGCAATATTAATTTATATGAAGGTTAATTTTTGGCATATATTCGACAACCATCTTCAAAGCTTTCAAGGCCAGCGCACTGAAGGCTGTGCCATACGATCCAACTTACACGTGGTAGCTCGCTTTAGGTATGAGATTCGTACAAACATATTTGTTTATTCCTTCCCAAGGCTGACTCTACACGCGACATGTATATCGTATCGCGTGTAGTCGAGTGATGTTCAATTACTTTTGTTCTTTTGTATGATGAATATACGTCACTTCTTCATCATCATCATGGGCTCTTTGTCGTTCCACTTTCGAGCCCGTTGTATCTTCTCATCATCAGATCATGATAGTCTTCTACGCTTTACCAATACGCGCTGTTGAACTTTACACGCTTGAAATAACATTACCTATATTGCTATGGTAAGTATTTATCATCATCATCAGCCTATCTCAGTCCACTGTTGGACATAGGCTTCCCCCAACGAACGCCATCGCGCCCTTTCCTCGGCTTGTCGCATCCAGCGTCTGCCTGCAGCCTTTCGCAGATCGTCATCCCACCGGCATTATTACATTACATGGTAAATATTACTTCAATCTAAAACATGAATACAATTGTAGTTTTCAAAGTGTGTATCAGGATTTGAACTCCATACCCTTGAAATGGGCGGCTTTAATCTAAACCAACAACTTTTATTGCATACCATATTTACTCGTATATGATTGTACACTACACAGTAAACCCAGTACCCTAGTAAAAATGTAATACCACGCCTGTAATAGTCGAAGGGGTAGGCAGAGGAGATATGCCACTCTAGATTTATGAGTATTTTAAAGCCCTGCTACCTTAATGTTTTTAATAGCAAGGGCTATTAACTATCTTTGCAGCCTGTCGCGTGTTGCTGTAGCCTTGTCGCAGAATAAATGTACATATTTTCATAACAGTCTGCGCAATACGTGACTAAGACTTAGCGGTTTTTCAGGAGATTTCTGTTTTTATTGCGTCGTTACGAGGACGTCTTGTGGGGTAGGCAGAGAGCATAGGTAGAGCGCTGAATTTCTCTAGTATATTTATAGATCTGACGCGCTGTTTTTACATTCATCACTTTTCATATATATATGCGGAGTTCGAATCCTTTTGACTTTTATACTACTCTTGTATAATACATACTACTTTTGAAGTTCATATTGTTAAAGTTCATAAATTTATCTTTTTGCCGTATCCAAAATTTTACATGGTTTTTTTTTTTACTTAGAATGCAAAATGCTTTTGTTCTTAACCATAATTTACACGAATCCATAATTTATATGAAGATAAGAGGTGGCCTTCATGCATTATTTAGCATGTAGAGCGTACACAAAACAGATCAGATAGACTAGAATATTGTGTGAATTTGTTGAACTCATTCCGTTTCAACAGTTGGCACATAAGACGTGCCGGATAAGTTAGAAAAAGGCTTCACGTACACATACATATGTAGATATGAACATCATTAAACTAAAATTTTGGAAAGGGGTATGTATGTCTATAGCCATTTACCGGACCCAAATCCAGATTACGTAATACTAAAGGGAATTCTAAGTTAGAAAACCCAATAACACTAGGACCGACCCGGTGATCGAACCCAAAATATCATGATCAGCAGTAACGCTTGCAACCACTCGACCATCGAAACGGATCTGTCTATGCATAATCCGGGATTCAACCTGCGACCTGCTACTTCACTTCTTGACGTAGTGGCTAGTTTAGTAACTTTTGTACTACCATTATGTTAGATAGAGTTTAACAAACAAACATGTCGTGGTATCTATTAGATTCCTTTTAATAAATAATAATAATAATAATCGACCCATTTATAATTCCACTGTTGGAACATAGGTCTCCTCTCATATTGAGATGGTTAAGGCCATAGTCTGCCACGCTGACCAAGGGCGGGTTGGCAGACTTCACACACCTTAGATTTTTCTTTTGTATTAATTCTAAGGTGCGCAGGTTTCCTTACGATGTTTTCTTCCACCGTTAGCAAGTGATATTTAAATTTAAAACGCACTTTTGTAAAGAGGTTCGCGCCATGGATTTGAACCCAGCACCCCCCCGGAATAAGAGCCTGAATTCTGAACCACTAGGTTATCACTGCTATTTTTGTTAAATAATATTTAATAAATTAACATGTCATGACATTAATTAGATTTCTTTTGTTAGATAATATTTAATAAATGAACAGGTCGAAATCGCTGTCGTCGCTAAAGACATGTTTGGATTTTAAACTACTATTTTATTTTTCATTTAACACAACTTTCTTGACACTTCTTTAAATAGCGACTGCTTATGTCTCTACTTATGCTGGTTAATAGTTCTTGGGCAATCCCTGCAATCTCATCCTTGCAGCCACTCTTGAGTATGCAGGTAGGCAAGTTGAACGCAAGCCGGTTACTAACACAATGCTTTATTACAAATTAACCATAAGGCTGTGGGCGTATCCACGCACACATGACCAAGCTATACACAAACACATATATATCATACTTATATTTTGTTATAATGTTACATATAAACACATACATAAGTAACATACTTTTATTTTGTAAATGATATGTGTATCGTTTACTCTCATTGACACTAATATTTTTTATAAGTTTAGCTTTAACACTAATTAATACACTATAACAATTTTGTATATTGGACTTATCGTATATAAAAAATAGGTTTACCTTAAAATATATATAACACTTGTATGTTTTTATCAAGAAGCGCTGAACAACTTCTTTGAATATAATTTCGATCTTAACTGAAATTGCTTTAGTCCTTTGTCAAACCTTACGCCCTAAACCAACTTAATTAGCTTTGACTTGAAGTACGGCTGAAGTATTAGCCTTAAATTAAGGTTCTAAATTGCACACAAATCAGTGGAATCGCTTGGAAATAATGAATGTACGATTCACTGATATAGAAGTCAATTATAGATATTTTTTTGCATAAAATATTGTTTGTTGTTGTTCATTTTAATAGGTCTTTACTAATACTTCCGTTGAAGTTATAACTGGTAATTACTAGTTATTACCAGTTCTATTCTAACTGTGTTCATATATGTCTTTCCTGTTAGCACTTTTTAATTTTTTTATCTATAGATACAATAGCTTTAGGCATTTAAACGAATCAAATGGGCTGAAGCAATATCTATAGTTTTACATATATGTATGAATATTTCCATGTCCTGGCTGTAACTCTTTTTATGTCCATACCCCACAATGTTGCTCTAGTGCTGACCGGAGGAGATGTAGGATATTGGCCAACCTGTTTATCCCAGTAATGTTATAAGGATTATCTTATAAATTAATAACAATCGAATTTGACGATTTCGCATATTATTTATTCTTTCTTGTCTTCTCTAAGCTAACATTTAAAATACATAGTAACAACATTTCTAAGAGGATTTTTGTAAACGTTCTAGAAAAGTAAATCTGGCTTACAAGGATACAAATATCAGGGGCTCCATGCTCTATGTCTACCACAAGGGACCTGACGTTAGAATATGTATGAATGAATGTTCTAGAAATATTTCGTAGAACTTTTTCTATGGCATTAATATCGTATCTCATGAATCAATATGATTTTGGTCACCGTGTTTGTGAGTCATGATATCTGAATAATGCCTGTACATATCTGTTTTGACGCTTTGTGTGTGGTTCTTCGGGCGTCTGGACACGACACGCCCACGGAAGCCAAGTACGGTGACTTGAGTTTGAAGGTGTATGCGTTTTCAAAATAAGCACTTAATTAGTACTGCCCGTTGAGGTGATTATTACTAAATAGCTGCCTATTTTTTTTATTGGGACTTGCCTAATTTCATAGTTCCTGAATGTGCTTAGAAAAGAGGTATTTTAAGAAGAGGTACTTTCTTCTCTAAGAAGCTCTGTAGCGCAGTAAAGCATTTTGCTTGTAAAAAGCAGGAGAGATGAAAATATATTTTTTGTACTCGTATAAATTGATTTGGAATGTCTCAAAATTAAATCCATTCAATGTCATCAAAACTGATTCAGGACTTTAAAATGAAAATGCAACGAAAACGAAGACACTGTAAGTTTTTTAAATAGTCAATATTTTAATGGTAACATGTGTCTGTTCGTTTGTGATACTTTCTTACTGTAACGGAACAATGTATCGAGTTGAGTATTGCAGGGAGACGAATTTTTAAGCTGCAGAATATTATAGGATAGTTTTCATCCCTGGTGAATGAAATAATCCTATAGAATTAAATAAAATTTATGAATGGATAATTCGAAATGTAGTAGGAGCCTCAGGGCCTTCTTTAAATTTTTTGAATCGATCCTTAAAAGTTTAATAAAAAGTAAACAATTACAATGTTTTATGAAAAGTAAAAAATTACAATGTATTAACGTTTCTACGCAAACGAAGTCACATGTAACAACTAGGCTTAATCATACATACATATATAGTTATTCTCAAGGATTTTAGTGTAGCAAGCCAAAAATAAGCAACGATTTCAGCAATAAATATTAGTCTTGGCACTCGGACTGTCTTGGAAAATCAAAACTGCCATATTTGTGGATTCTGCTATATTCCTGTCACGGAGTTACGTAGGACGTGTCAGTAAAGGTAGCCTTAACGATCATATATATGTATAGACGTAATATCACGTCCATATTTCCCCGAAAGTGTAGAACACTTCCATAATTCACTTTTTACGCTATAGATTTCATCACAAATAGGGGATTAGTAATGGGGAGTAAGCCTCGTGTCATACCTACACTAGGCACAAATATAATAAGTAGGTACATCATATGATAACTACATGTATGAAGAGATTGATGAATGTGGAAAAAGCACGGCCGGTATACAAGGATAGAGATATTTTTGGCACTATGTGCACTCTGCCTACCACGTAAGGGACTTGAGATATGTACGTATGTACATACATTATATTTTTATAACAATATTTAAGACGCAACTTGTAAATGACAATAGTGTTTAATAAGCAGTATTTTCAGTTATTTTCGTAAAGGTTTTCGGTTTGCTGGCCATCTAGGTGTTGAATACGAGATGTTCTCTCCCCGCTGTATAATTATACAGGATGTATAATAGATGAATAATAAGCTATAGGCCTTCACCGTATTCGACCGACACGCGATCCCCAGCTCGCCACCAGCAAAACTAACTAAACTTGTTATATACAAGGGCGAGGAATATTTTAGCATTCAATTGTACGATACCTAAAGTTTTAGGTTTAAGGTTTTCAATCAAGCTGCACGAAGTGATTTGTTGCGTTGTGTTCGTTTAAAGGACTGTTTTTCTTTGCTTATGTCATTATTATTGTCGTTATTTTATTTACCTTTCTTTGTTTTTGTTTGTCACAATTGACAAGCGTGTTTTCTTATAAATATGTGTATGTTTAAGTATATATGTATGACGTAACTTCACGCCTGTAAGCCCCGAAGGAGTAGACAGGAAAATATAGTACATAGTAAAGTTTCATCAGTTACGCTTACGTTTCATTAAATTTGTGGTGAGTCCAAGTTACTACTAGACATTCTAAATTAGAAAAATCCAATAGTACCCGATCCGTGATTCGAGCTCAGGACCTCCCGATAGGCAGTCGCGCTTGCTACCACTCGACCAACAAGACAGTCAAATAAATATAGGTGTGTGTATATATATATAGAAATATATTTTATTTCTTACGTAATACATAGTTCATTGTAAAAAAGGTATCAGATTATGAAAATTGACAGTGCTGTTGTAATGGGTGTTGTCGGTTCGATTTCTAACATTTTTTTGTGTAACAGGAATATTCTTTCTAATCGGGATATATTCAATTCTTTATCTAATTGATAGTTTTTAAAAGACACGTATTAAATTAAAAAACTGATTCTGTAGTAAATTGTTACTGGTCACCTGTTAGGAGTGTCGATTGCGAAAGCTAGTTAAATCTCCATTGGGTCAGCATGGCGGACTGTGGCCTTAACCCGTCTTGTACTGAGGAAATCTCTGCCGAACAGTAGGATGATAAAAGGGTTAATGACGATGTCGAAAGCTGGTTCAGATATAACTGTATTTTATGTCATAATATATGTTCACTATAAATTTTTAGCACTTATTTATACACTTCTTTATCGAATCAAGGCTGTGTAGAAATATTAGTTTTATAATAACAATATACTATACATTGACACAAGTCAGAAATATACAAATATTCGTATAGCGATTAGAGACCGAGCATGCTAAAGTGAGGGTTGTAGGTTCAATTTCCGACCATGACAAATATTCATATGCTGAATAGATTTATGTGATCTCTCCGAGTATATAATAATGATTTTGGGTACGATGTAAGTTAGAAATGTATATATGTTTGTGGTACATAAATTGTGGGGTTGCCATAGCACAGGTTCTGTTTAAGGCCAGTCGGTCAAGGGTGTTGTCCCAAAATATTATTATTAGTCTAGTTTTATATGCATTATCACCAGCCAGTCTCAGTCTACTGCTGGAAATACGACTCCCTTTATGAACGCTAGCCACCTGTCTCTACCAGCCGCATATCTGCAATCGTTTTGAGTTTACCATCGCATTGACTGAGCTGTCAAAATCTGAAAGTACGCGTCGATATATCTGAATGTCTATCAGGTATGTCAGTCTGAATGTCTCAAGCAGATGTCCGCTGACAGTCAGCGCTGGCATACAACACGTACGGCGGCCGAGTGTCAGTAAATAAATCCTTCGCATGACTTGTCAGATAAAAAGTTTCTAAACACACTCGCGCCCAAAACGCTCGCCGGCCGCCGCCCAAACCGGTCCATTATCTAAGAGTGAAAGTTTTTCCTTGCGGCATTCGGCTATAAGTACTATATAAATATTAACGGAAAAAATGATTACGGCCTCCATAAATATTAAACCCAATATCGTGTGACAGTTTTGAATACATAGTACTTTCTTGTTTCCACGTGAGTTATGAATCTTTGGATATAAGTAATTGCAGATGTTAATATGAGTTACAAATACAGGTAGCCCGAGATAAATAATAATTATTGTTACTATCAAGTGTCAAAGTTTTGATATCTGGAAGTTCAACTAAAAGCAACTAGAAGAGAAAGAGCGAGACGAATACACAAACTTTTAAAATCAAAACGAACGCGTTTAGCAATAATTAAACATTTGACATTGACATTCACTAAACGGTAAATAAATAATTTTGCTTTATTTAATCTGTGTAGAAATCAATTCATACTGCCACTGTGTGTGTGTTGCAAATATACATCAGTTCAGGATAACATGCCTATCTTTATTGTCTAACCATAGTTTAAATTAAAAACATTTTCATTGTTAAAAATATCCTCTAAAAATCAAATATTTACTTCCCTCAATACGTAATATAAAAGACGGTATTATTGTCTAATATTTGTCTCCCCTGACTCATGTTGGTATACGGTATACAGTGCATACAAACAGAAATTTTTTCTTCTTCACACCGTCATATGTCATAAGAGAAAAGCTTATTAAATAACACATTTCATCATTCTCATCAAAGGTATCGCCGTCACACAAAACATTATTCACACAGGCGTAATTGAAGCGCGTTCCATTCACATCCCTAACGGTTGCGCAACAGTTAGAAAATAACGTTAACAACAACAGTTATAACGTTATGTTATATTATAATGAAATTTTTAAAAACTTTCCTGCCAGTATCCGAAATAGTCGCACACACGCAAACAACTTTCGAATAGGTGAAAGTTGCTCAACTGGTTGTGTGTGTGTGTGTGGCGAAGAAATTAAATTTTGGCTCCGGAAGCGCGTTCGGAAGTCTTGTTTGCCAGCTACAATTACTGAAGATTTGTTGTATGGCAACACTTTTAAATGGATGTTAGGCGAAAGATTTGTTTACGCTTTAATGTACTTAGTATGCTAGTTTTTACACCGTTAGTTGTTTTAGGAGCCTTTAAGTTTCGGTGGAAAGAGGAGCTCATTTCTCTGCGCTATTAAGCACACGGTGACATACTAAGCTTTCTCACTCAATCCCCAGGGTAGGCTACATATAGGGCACAAGTATAAACATGAAACTAGGTATGATTCCGGTAATAACAGTCGGGAGAACTATTTTTTCTATACAACGCATCGAAAACTGTGTACAATTAAGCCTTAATTAATGAAAACTTTCAAACTCTGCGTTCGGGTTCGCAACGAAACTATTTTTAGAAAATTGTTTATGATTCCGCGACTTTCAATCACTGTGTTGTTGTTAGCTCTTGTTTCGTAGCTTATATTATGCTGCAGATTTAGTGTAAACATGAAATCCAACTATTGTATTGTGTCACTATTGCGGTTACAAACACGATTGACAACAAAGAAAAAAAAACAAAATTTAAACATAGACATCCGTATTACATGGTACAAACAGCACCGCATATTTGTTTTCGATAGTGATAAAGAAATGATATCAGAATATAACTACCATTGCAATCATTAGGAAACTCGCGACGCGTAAATGACAATTCGATAACAGTTCATAAACAAGACGCGGTAAACATTTGACAGATACGTAACAAATCCACCAAGCGCTATGACCTACACGCTTCTTACATAACCCACAATTTCTTTAGAACATTGCGGCTCAATTTAAATTGGCCGTGGCGTCAAGATGGCGCAGCATATGTTCGCGTCACGGATACACCCGAAGTTAGCCGAACGCGTTCGTAAGTGGGTCACACGGATGCACGCACACATTGATCCTTCGCACACGACGGCGCTTCTTTGAGTGCGCACTTCGGAGAGGTTTTTTTACTTTCACACTACGCGAATTTTCGCGCCGGCAACTGAATCATTAACAGCGAAATAATTTTTGCGTATGCTGTGTAGGTATTTCGTTAAAATGTCTCCTTTGCTTCGGATGTAGCATTTTATATATCTTTCACACTTGATTATGATTTAAAAGTGCCTGTAAAATAATCTGGAAATTAGTTAATTTTAATTAACATCAATCTAAATAGTATAACAAATTCTTAAGAACAAATCAGTTCTCTATCTATTGGAGTAATATACGATTATTAAGTTGACCCTTGTATTAAATGACCTTGAAGTGTTTAAGTTATCAATACATGTTAAATTAACTATATAATAGCAATAAATATATATAAATTATTTTTATACATCACGAAAGGAATGCTCTTTTGCCCTTTCCTTTATTTATAAACCATGAAATTCGTATGACGCAGTGCCTGATATAATTTTATAGTTAGAGCCCTGCAACATACTCGTCCACGCTGCTCCAATATCCAGTATAAATCTGTATGTTGTTTCAGTGTATATTTATTATTAAATCACTACGTCAAATCCCTTGCGGGGTAGGCATGGCCCAACAGGCCGAATATCTCTGCCCTTACAGACTTGTCGATTTACAGCAACCGGTATTAATATAGCATACAAATAACAATTTAGTAATAAAATGTGGTATTTGCAATATAAGTTTCCTTAGTAGCTACTCAAGTATCGACGCAACATCAGATTGGTACGCATAAAAACTTCCAACGGTATCCAATGTACAACTGTACCTACAATACTTGATAAGTGATTAAAAATACGGCATTGACCAATTTTAGTAACTCGCCTAGGCCTAAACGCGACGCCTAATTATGTAGATAGGTTTGTACTAGCCTAGGTTACAGACGGACTTAGGTAACCTGCACACGCGCAGATTGAATCTGACGGCATTCTAGTGACAGATACATGTGTGACACTCGGTCATCCGGTCACGCTCCCGAGACCCAACATGTCACATCCATATAATGTTCTCAAAATTCACGTTCTTTATTTTAATCTACATAAATTAACAGGTTAATAACACCATTTTTTGTAATCACGCTTTTTTTCGTTTTTTAATTGTCGATCATCATTCGTATTGTTCGTTCGTTTCGGCGTTGATCACCTGTGTGATCGTGGGCAAGCAGCCTAAAGCTTTGCATTCAAGTCGTATGCGACGCAAATACGCGAGGAATCCACAATCGGCGTAGCATCACTGGTTTGGTAAGAAACACGTAATTCTTATGCGCGAGCTTGTACCGATAGTCCGTGGCGAGTAGTTTCATCTTTGACCAGTTGGCTGGAAAATATCATTTAGAGTTACATCTTATTATGTTTCATTTAAATAAAGACCAGTTAAAGGAAGAACATCGTTATTATTATTATTATTTCAGCACGCCAGACCCTTTAAAGGACAAATAGCTCTATCCTTGAAGATATCACGTGTTTCTTCCAATTTTTTTGCATTCATCACTTTGTTCATACATGCACCGATGCACGCTTGTTTAGGATATTTCTGATTAAGAACAAACAAAGTGATCATAACGGTAATAGGACATAACTACATAAAATGTCCTGTAAATTAACATTTTATATGTGTACATATTATGTTTTTACAATGTTTTCAATAATTTTAAGTACAGTCCTTGTCCTAGATGTTATCTTGGCGATGTTTACCAGTGGCCCATAAAGGAAATTGAAGCTGCTAGCACTAAACGCATTGCATATTATGACTAACGCCTTGGGGAATTACCCGACATTCGTTTCTAGCTTTCTCTTTAAAAACATTTCAATGTATTAACATGTGGTGTTATGTTGGCAGCACTTTTTGTTTCTTTTTCATTCGCGTGTATTACTTTTTTAAACTGACAGTGTTAGTGGACAGTGCTAATGTGTGTTATATATTTTTGCGGCTGAAAAGAAAATTTTCGAGTCGATTTTCTACAGAATTGAATCATTTTCAGTATATTTGTAACCTTAGGTGTACGTAAAAACACTGCCTCAGACCAAATTCACTGCCTCGTTTGGGACATAAATGTGTTCACTAGAGGCAGGGCTACTAGTTGAGTTAATCACAGCTGTGAGAACTTCTCTTAAGACCGGCTACAGATGGATAAGTAATTTTATTTGAGAAAAGTTTTCATAATATTTTTATAATTGGATTTCTATATGTATCTGTCCAAGTAATTATTGATTTTCTTAAAATAAAATTAGTGAGGACCTCAGAGAAGTATAGAGTAGCTTATATTAGAGAACTGTTGTCCGTGAGTATAAATGAATAGAAAGAGAGAAATGTGGATAAAGAGAGACATAATGTATGTATAAAGATGAATATATAAAAAGAAAAATATACAGGAAGATAAATATATAGTAAGACAAACACATGTCGACATCGTCATCGTCATCAGCCTATCTCAGTCCACTGCTGGACATAGGCCTCCCCCAATAAGCACTATCGCGTACTGTCTTCGAAGTTCGAACACATATACATGAATTTTATTTTATACTGACGTCGATTTTAATCTAATGTCTATATATGGCCGCTAATGTTACATGTATGTAACGGTGCCGTACATTAATTAAATAAACGTGTAATTACACCGTTAAATTAATTATGGATCGGTTAAGTTCTTAGTAAAAGAGCTTTCTACAGATTTATTGATCTGCTATAAGTCATGAATAATTGAATAAGTCATGAATTATAGAAAACCATTTTGAATTAAAATTCGAAATCACGCGAATGCTCCTGTCAATAGATCTAACGTTTTTTAATCAAAACTAAATGTTAAATGGATTTGTTTTTTTGCGCATGAAGAGTTCTTGCCTGTCATGGCGACGATGGCGTTCATTGAAAAGAAATGTCTAGAATGTCCAGCAGTGGGTTACTCCACGATAATAGTGATGCTGTAGATATTTTTTATTCCGATCGTCTCCAATTATAAAATATTTTTTGTGATGGAATTGATAAACAAGCAAACTGTACTTAAAACTGGTTGCAGCCGCTAATAGATATCAGCAACCAACCTCGAATAGGACCATAGGACCATTATCGATTATGACTATTATTATTCAGTACTAATGGAATTGTACGAATAGGATTGTTATAATCCGTTAGTTCGCTTAGTTTATCACGATAGGACTATTACTCAACATCCGTCCTATTCTGGTTCTAGACTCTCGAGGACACAGGTGGTTGTCGGTACACGTGTAATCAACAACCACACCTTTCAAACAGAAAGACAAATTGTTTAGCAATTGCTTCATGGTACTAGCTGCAGCGGCAGTACCGCTCGGGGCGACCGGTACACGCGGTAGGCAGAACACAGGTATAGGTACCCTGTTATTATGTCTACTACCTTTTATTATTTTACCTGCCCCTTATGTTGATTTGTCCATACCCTGGACAAAATTGCATTACTAAGATGCGAACTATTGTATTTAAGTGAAATGTACATTGTACTTATCATAACATTTATCATGAACTCTTATCGTTTCATTGTTGGAATTGGATCTTCTCTGAGGATTAGAAGAGTTAAGGCTGTATGTCCACAGTCTGGTGTGTTTGTTCACTGGTTATTATTTACTTTGTTTGTTGAGCCGATAGTTGCAGGTTCGATTCCAACCCAAGATAATTTTTTGTACGTCAGTTCATTATATTAGAATGAATAAGAATTGATATAGCTCTTTATTTACAAGTATATATGTATCATACGTATGTATGTTTATCACAAATTTGGTCATCACAGCATAGAATCTGCTCAGTCGGGAACAGGAGGATCTTGCGAAATCGCCCTAATATTTTAATATTATTATTACTCAATCTATTTCCCACTAAACTACAAAAAATATTTCATCTTTTAAAACCTACTCTTATTGTTCGCTAAGGTTGACACGAATATTAATAAATGATTAACAGATTGTGAACGAGAAATTGATATATACCACAAACACTGTGATACAGCTGTCTCTCGGACTATAATTACCCGAATCACCTTCGATCGATCGTTGTCCCGACGGCATTTTAACTGTTCACTACTAATATTAAATAGCATATTTATATCGTACTAAAACAGTCATAAAAGTGTCAGAGATTTTTTTTTATGTATTGACCGCTTCGGCTCGAACATCGCTTGTGGGCAGTTTAATTCGCAAAAATGTCCTTTGCGTAATATGTAACTTCAAGTTATTTTTACTTTTGAAAGCGATTATCGTTGCTCAACTTCGGTCATCAAATTTGTGACGCAACGTTAGTGTTTTTTATGTACTATTTGATATTAATATTGAATTTCGTTAATATGATGCGTTAAGAACTAAAAACGTAACATTACACCTGTAGTCCCCGAAGGGGTACGCAGAGAAGGGTACATTCTCACGTTTCACCAGTTACGTTTACGTCTCACAATGGAATAGGCGGTGAATCTATAAAGAAAGAAGGTTACATTAAGTAAAGAATTTAAGATTAAATATCATTTACTGTGGTGGTGAATGAAAAGAAAATATCGTAATTAAACCTGGACGCTTTAGAATTCCCTGTCAACTGTGAAGCCTGTCAGTCCACATTTGGCCAGGGTAGCAGCTTCAACCGTTTTCATTATAAGGGTATACTCAGACGAACATTGAAATGGCTGGTGTCGAAGGGCAACAGCAGTCTATTAAATTGTATTTTTATTTAAAATATCAACAGCCAAGAAGGTGAAACGGAGGGAGCGTATCTGTACATAAACCCTCCCTTTT
>DWME01002103.1:0-22009 GCA_018244795.1 Parelbella ahira ahira | reverse complement strand
ATGGGTGAAACGTTCTGTGAAAACATATATGGCAATGTCTTTGATAATATATGGATAACCCAGTTACATATATTTAAATTTCTGCTTATGTAATTTAATAATAACTTAAAGTGAATTAGGCTGGAGTTAATTAATTACTCTCGTATTTTCGAAAATAAAATTGCAACAATACAAATTTTTTTCAAAATTTATTTAAAACGAATTTACGGAAAATGGCCGTTTAGTTTTTTTAATAAACCTTTTTACAATCAATGTAATGTAAATAAAAATTTACTCATGAACACGTTGATCCTCTGTTACTGTATGTGGCAATAGGCAACAATAATCTATTAACTTGATTGGTCACAGACCAGTTTCAATCAAGATGACTGATCGCTAAATAATAGTATGAACAGTTTCGCAACGGATTTTTTCTAGAATGAGTATGATCTATTACAACCAAATACTCAGTGTGGCTATTCTTATACAAGGTTTAAAAGTCGAACTCACTTCCATAAGGGAACTACAAAGTTAATTGATAGAGATATCTTTGGGCACCACCTCATTTACTAGTAGTCTCGACCACCTTTTAAGCGTTTGTCATGTGCTAATGGCTGTTATGTACGTATTTATGTTCATTGGGGCATAACCTCTCAAGTATAAAGCGCAGAAGTGATGGAAGGTCCCAGCATATTTATTTACATATTGCAATTATATATACGCTTCTTTTCTATTTCTACTGTATGTTCTCTAAGGTTTGATTAGTACATGTTATCTTCGCTAAGCGATTGCTTATTGTTCTGTTGCGTTTAAAAGATAAATATGTATTTAAACTATTCCTCGGTCGTAATTAACTTGGTGTGAAAATACATGTGAAGGTGTGAAGATGTATATGTATTTAAACTGATAATATGAGGTGAGACATATCAGTTTACTCTTTAGAGAGTACCGTTACATATAACCAATTATGGTAGAGATCGATTTAATGTTAGTATCAAATATTCAGCTCACTTGAAAGCTACTCTAGCTATATAAAAGCAAATTAGACAGGCACAAGACAATTTTATTGCTTATAAAAAATTCACACAACTTTACGTTTACCACTAATCAGTATAAAAAAAAAGATATGCAAATCATTATCATTTATTGACTCACGTGTTTTCCTGTTACTATTTATTAATACGGGATGTTTTTTAGCTCATTACATATAGTACGTTGAAGCTTCTACTTCGAAAATGGTTTGCGGCGAGCAGTACAAGGAACTGCAATTTGCTGCTACACATCCGGTAGGCTCTGGCTACAGAGAGAAGGAATGAAGTGAAATCTATAAATGTTATAACTACTATCATTACTACCATATTTAGCAAAGTTGTATATTTGAAAGGAAAATAAGACTTCTTTGTAAATATTGTGTATTAAACTTTGATCCTTAATTAATATTTTGTAAAAAATACAGCTTTCTTTAAAATAAGAATCTTTATGGAAACAAAGAAAAGATGAAATGGGTAACCCAGCTAAGTTTTTTGTCGGGTGTTCTTAGTCGGGGTTGCGTTCCGACCCGCTAGTAGAATGTAGAAATATATTCGAAGAAGAGGTCCAGTAGGTTTTTAGAAAATATGTAATTTATATCATATAACCTATTATTTGTTGTATTTTAGTCCTCCATGTGATTTATTTCAGATATACAAACAACATCATGATTAACAGTAACCCTTTTGTCGTTCGACAGTGAGACGAAAGTCTTTGATAGAGAAATGCAGAGGAAAATGTAATTATGTTTTCTGTAGTTCTAATGTAATTATGTTATTTTCTAGATTCTTCAAATTAACAAATTATAGAATTCTTGAAATTATCAAGTTAACAGTTTTTTTATGTTATGAACAGATGTTTAAGGGTAACAAACGTAACATCACGCCTATAATTCCCGAAGCGGTAGGCAACGGAGTGTAATTCATTCCCACGTTTCACCAGCTACGTTTAGGTCCTATGGAATAGGAGGTGAGCCTATTGCCCTACACCGGGCACAGGTGTATCAGACATATACATCCTAAAAGTCACTACTAGAAATTCTAGATTAGGAAAATCCAATAGTAGCCAATCTGCGATTGGAACCCAAGACCTCCCGATCGGCAGTCGCGCTTGTAACCACTCGACCAACTAGGAAGTCATGTTTAAGGGTTTAAGAGATTTTTCTTATGAGTTGTCTCTCGAAGGTTCTTTAAGGTATATAAAAATCTACTTTCATTATCTAGTTTGTACGCCGTTGTGCTATTAAATATAAATATCATTAAAAACATGTAATAAAAAAATAAATGATTGAATACGGGCGGCGAAAAATATTTATAGTTTTCAGTTAAACGTTTACAGGAAGTGAATTCCCAAAGGAATTGATACAGAAATAAAAATATAACTAAAGCTGTATAATTCTCGTAGCAAAAATAAAATCATGAACATCAGATTAAAGCTTATATTCTTTATATTTGCCTTAATCGCATATTGAATACCTTAACAATTTTTATTTCACACACTGAACAAAATATCAAATGAGGTACATTTAAAAAACTCCATTTTACGTTACCAACGGCAGCTAACGGGGTGTTAAATCATAATAAAGATTTAAAAATGCAAAAAAAAGTTCGTAAAAAAGTGCTTAGAGACTGCAAGGAACTCACAAAGAGACATTTGGAATGAAAAACTTAAATAAAACGCAATAAACAGTCCGAATAAGTAGGTAAAGTAACATTCGAATGTAACGTGTGACGAATCGTTCGTTCAATTTCATTCATTCTATTTAACTGTGACGCAATTGAGTCGAGTTAAATATCGCGTTTTTGCGTAAAAACTCTATAAATATGAATTTTACTTGACATAAAAGAATGTAGAAACATTAAGAGCTTCATTGTTGAACATACTGTTACTCTAAAGTCATAAACTTTTTATCTAGAGTCGTAAAAATGGGAAATAAAGTTACAATTTATGGTCATTAAATGACAGTATAAAGATTAATTTTATTTCAAACAATCCACTTGTCCCTATTATCTCCATACGATTGGGCAGTTTAGTTTTCACCTAATTAGGTTTATAATTAATTAGGGCAGTGATAAGGTGTTTGTAATAAAGATATATGTTTTATATTCCACAGCTGGGCGAGCAAGAGAGGGTTACTCAAGTATTTCCGTGGTCTACTAGGATATGGCTAGTCGTAAACTTTAGGGGCAACGTTCCTTATTATTATCAAGAAATTCTTCGACTTCAATTTATATTAATAAATTAATATATTTTGTTACTCTTAATAAATTATTATTGTATACATAAAATAATGACTGCCTCGTTGGTCGAATGGTTACAATCGCGACTGCCGATCGGGGCTTCTGCGTTCAAATCCCGGCTCGGGTACTAACGGTTTTTCTAATATAGTATTTCTAATAGTGACTCGAAGTCTGGATTTGTACCCGGTGAAGATATAGCAATAGGCTACCCACCTATTCCATGTGACGTAAACGCAACTGGTGAAACGTTCGAGTGTACCTATTACACTCCTCTGCCTACCCCATCGGGGATTACAGGCGTGATATTACTTTTTTATATACATATAATATGATGATGTGTAATAAAATTATTTTAAAGCAAAAGAGAATATTGACGAAGGACGTGGACATACACAGACATGGTTATTAAAATATGCACTTATTAGAGTAAAATTTGAATTTTGGAAATTAGTGAACATCTGAGTGTCTCCCGATGTCGGCAGATAGGTTAAACTCGCGGCATGTTACGCACCTGCTACGTCAACAGTGTGGTTCTCAAACTTTAGAAAAACTAAGTTACATAGTATATTATTTTTTTTATTCCACACGTTGTATATTCTTTTGTTTCATTAATCGATATTAATGTCATAAAATATTTGTCTATCTTTTCTGTTTCAGGCTCAAGGCATAATTTAGAATTCATGGTTTTTATGACTGTAGACCCACAAACTCTTAAATATGAATACATAAACAACATTAATACAATAATTCTGTATTTGTGACTTTGTAAAGACTATATAAGGGTGACTGTACCATAATTAATAAATATATTCATATAATAAGTAAGTCAAAAAGTACAATAGTAACATTTTGTTACGTAAATACCTGCTCTTAGGTTCTTAAGTCAAATAAAGTAAATAGATTTTGGTTTGACATTACAACAGTGAGAATTTCAAGAAAGGATATGTTTACGGTAAAGATATTATAAATGTAGTACTGAAGTAGTGAAATAAGGTATTTAAAATGTAGATATTTAAATGTGCGCAGGTTTCAAGTAATTACCTATTTAACACGAATTAAAACCTAAATATAATTAGAGCAATATATTTCCGAACTATAGCGAATATTCAAATATCCGTTTGAGAACCACTGGCAATATCGCTTTTTTCACAAACGTTGAAGTTGTTACGAAAATATTTTTACGAATTTTTAATTACATAATATCGTAACAGGTGTGTATGTATGGCTTGCTACGAGGAATAATAGAATGTGAACGAACGAATGAATAAAACCAACTACATAGTGATATGCGGCTGCTGGAACATTACTATTACGAGAGTATGCAGGAGAGATGCATCTATATTTTTAATAAGCAGCTGTTACATATGTCTCAGCTTGAGGTTTATGGATAGGCAGTGGAGTGTAATACACTCCTACATTTCACTATACGTTTACTTAAAGGTTACTTAAAGGTAGCAGCATATACGATTGATCTCAAGCAGAATTGGACTAAACATTTGATATAGTGATTAAGTGACCCCAGTGACATTTAGCGTTAATTAACTTCCAATGTCGCTAATCCGTAAACAAATCTATGTTCAAGAAAGGTTTCTATGTATTGTTATTATGTCGTTCAAAATAAAACGTGACAATTTTAATAGTGAATTATTACAATAAATATTTATTTACATATTGAAGACAGTATTAATTAAAATTTATTTTAACTTAGAATACATGCATTTTTTCACAAAAAAATTAGATTTTGCTTAACAATTTGTACGCCTATATAATTGCAATTTACAATATAGACACAAATTACTATAGATAATATAATTGAAAATAAAAATTTAATCGAAAAGTACGTAAATCATGGTGAAACACTCCCCTGCCTACTCCTTAGGGGAAATACAGTCGTGATGTTATGTTATTTACTTAAAAGATTAAAGTAGATACGTCTGTGCCTTATCTATGAACAATGAGCGCTAGGTAACGTTTGGCTGCGCAGGCGCAGGTGTGGCGTCTAATTAAACGGGCAACTCCGACACGTGGGAAAACGACCAATTTACATTCAGCACCGAAACGGTGGACCCATTTCACTTTGATAGCTTCCTCCGTGTAACCAGCTCATTGTCACGAACACACAATATGTATGTATTTATAAACAGGTTGTATACAAAAAATAAACTACCTTCAAAAATGATGTTAAGAATATACTTAGAAGCAAGCTTTAAAAAATCAAAGATGACACGTTAATTGTGAATCATTTATAATATTGTTATGCTTAATGAAATATCTCTAATCGATATGTTGAGAAAAATTGTCCAATGCATTTCAATATTTTGCACATGCGAGAGAAAGAAGGGCTAAATATTAATCAGAAATGAAATATAATGCAAATAAGTGGCATACTTTGGTGAAAAAAAAAATAGAACTGTGCTGGCCATGTCTCAAAGCTTTGTTTGAGACCATTATCTCTACAAAAGGCGAGTTTTCAATATACAATGCGTAGATAATATCGTTCGAAATTCAAAATTCGCTACGAAAGCTACATTCGCTTTAAAAGCGGAACAATTTTGTCACGAAATGGCGGTCACTGTCATCTTTTGAATATTGGACCGCTTTCGAAGTTTCTTTTGTACTTGAACGAAGGACGTGCATAACAGTAAAAAGGATTATAATCTTAGATCTTTAAGGTTATTGAGTTTCTAGCAACAAGTTGGTGGCTAAAACTGTTTCTGCTAAATCGCATTGATCTTGCGTGGCCGACTAAACTCGATACTTCCTTCCATTAAAGGAAGTGTTTTTCCCACACTTATCGCTGATAACAGTAATTTAATGTAGTATACGGAGAAGTCGAAGACGATAACGAAGGTAACAAGGAGTAGGGCACGGACTGAGAGGAGTTGGATAAGAAGAAACAAGTACAAGAAAAACAATTTTGTACCTAATAAAAAAATAAAACAGTAAAAATAATGATGACCAAAGGCGTTACATTAAAAAAAATGTAACTTCACGTCTGTAATCCCCGAAGGGGAAGGCAGAGGGTGGTGTTACATTAAAACTTTTTTAAAGCTCTGTATCCTTATGTACCTTCTGAACGCGACGGTTTTATTTCCTTTCCAAATTACAAAATCGTAAATGAAGTCAACGTCAATGTTATAGCAATTTTAGGGCGATTTACCAAATTTATCCGTTTCCGAGCATCGCGTGCTCGAGTCAGGCGTTAAAATTGAATTACGAGATCAAATCTTATCGTGGGTGTTTTATCTACGCACCTGTTGGACAATATGGTGTCGTTACCAGCTCAACGGATACGGGGATCGCTGTGGCTGCGAATATTTTAGTCGTGATGTTCAGCTATGTCGCCTCTTCTCGCTAATTGAGGCCTGGATGAGAACCTCTTCGATCAGGAGTCACGCTTGCAACCACCCGACCAATGAGGCAGTCGGCAAACAGAAATATATGTAGATTCATTATAAAATACTAAGGCGGCTTTAAAAGTAAATACATAGTTAATATCAACATTTCTTTTACTTACATTGCGTATATATTTTATTGATGTAACAGTAATGTACGTATATTTTGTATTATAATGCTTGATATGCGTTCATAATATTTTTCAAAAAAAACTTAAAGGCGAGTGTTTTATAAAAATACATTAAACTTAAAGTAGTATGTTTGAATGGATTTAACATAAAATAAATTATTATATGTGAACAATACTCATGACATCGTCTGATATATTTTGAGATATTTCTATCATTAATAAAATATGTTCTGCAATGAAACGACTTTCAAAATGCATTAGTTTTTCATGTCAAAAGGATGTCATGTCTATTATAATTATTAAATGCGATGAATCACCGATTCAGAATCATTCGACACTGCTCATTCAAATTTGAACCTTATTTGGGACGTAATAATTTCTTTTATCGATTGTAATTAGCGTTTTAATATGTAGTAGTTACATATAAAGGTCCACAGGGACAATATTTGTGATAATCTTTAAGTAGGATTAGTGATAGGACCACGAAATTGCCAACTTTCGGTTTATCCGCTTCACTGCGTCTTAATAGATCCTATTAGTAACGGGTAGATTCTTTTTTATATTTTATTAATGATTCAATGTTATACTGGTCTTATATTTATAAAATACTCGTATTAATATCACCATTATCTAGTAGACACTTTTACGCCCCACTGCTTGGCATGGAACACCCACAATTTTTTTTTTATTCTTGAGCATACTTTACTAGACTACTCACTACCTTTTTTAAAGATAGAAAACAATTCCTATAGTATGTTAAAAAACACGGCATCTAAGAATATTGGGGTGCATTTAAACGAGTTGACTCGAATTTGAATCTAACGGAAGGTCGAATTCTTTCAAAGGCTTTGTACATACAGATTAGATTTTACTATTAAATGCCTCGTGAGTATATACACATTATTATACATGTACCGGTTTATTAGGCCCGACTAGTTTCGGATCTGTAAGAGGTCCTTCATCATGAGCTCCTGCCAATTGCAGCAAGACCGTGGCAGAGATTTACTAAATTGCGGTTCTACCCTCATAAATATAATGATGAAGAAAGTACAATCAAACCAATATGACGTCAAAATAACTCTAATGCCCCTATTAATATAAAATCCTGGTAAAGACCATATGGTACGCATTAAATTTAATTTTTTCTAACAAATCGACTTAGCGAGGGATGTGGACTTAATTATGTAGTTTACAAAACGATTTGTATCAAATTAGATTACCAGTCCAATGTGTAACAGATGTTGATATCCGATGGAACATCAGCTGGCAGGAGTTTGTGTCATATTCGAATAGTAATTTAAGGGATTTGAACTTAATTAGCGAAGGAATATCTTAATTTATGCTGCAAACATATTGGTCAAGATCCATATATCTTATTCGTCATTATTTTTGGAATGATTGAGAATCGTTTTCGTCTTAGAATAAGTAAATTGAAGTAGTAGGTATAATAGGGTCATTCTGTAGCAAAACGCTGTTTGACAAACTCCAGACGAATCAAAGTACAATAATGAAAATTTTTGTGAAAAGCGGTAGTGTGATACTCTCTTTTACCTACATTTTTAGGAATTATAGGCGTAATGTTAAAAATTTTTTTTATGGAAAATTTCTTGCGCCAATTTCTTTACGCAGTCTCCCTTCTGCCACCAGTTATATTGAATCTGAAAAACGTATGTCATTTGTTAAATCAATGACGTGCGAAATCAATGACCAAGGTTTGAACCCCCGACTATCGGATTGAAAATATGAAATTGAAACCAAAAGGGAATCCCTGTAATAGCATGTGGAGTAATAAAAGTTCAATCTAAGCGTATTATTGTTACATTCATTTGACACAATTGCAATTTATTACCTCATGAGGCGTAGTCGTAAGCTGCGCTAGGTCTAGATCCAAGACAGGTCTGGATCTTCTGGAAAGTAGCCAAATAGCGTTCAGATTTTAAAGTTTAAAAAGTTTGGTTGCGTGGAATAGACAAAATATTGCAGCCAGAATTATGAGTCATAAGAACTCAAATTCGTTGCTGGCTTTAGATTTATTTATTTTCTGTTTAATTTCTGTTTCTTTCTTTTATTCCAACCAATTTATTAAAAGTGTTTCTTTTCCCATTTTTGTACACAAGTTGCCTAATAATGTACATATTTTCTATTTTGCATTTGGTGCTAACGTGATTTGTTCAACTTATAAAAGATTTAATAAATAATAAAAAAACTAAACAACATATCGCCTGAAACAATTAAATATTCAAGATATACTCTATAATCTTTTATAGTTTTAAACGGATTATTTTAAGACAATGCAGTTGCTATTTGAAGCAGAATGAATTTATGATTCAAAATACGCACCTTTTACATACCTAATACAAAATTTTGTCAAACATAGTTACCCGTCCGAGATCCTCGAAGTCCAGCTGAGACCGCGCCACCCAAACACTCATCACTCAGCCGGCGTTAGACCCTGCAGCGAATATTGACGCCGCGAGCGAAAAAACACGTACAATAACATTGTACACGTGTCCAAAATGTGTGTGCTCATTACATGTTCATTTAACCCTTTGTCCGTTGAATGATTGTAGTGAGCGTACAATGCGCCCACACGCTGTGCCCAGTAGGCGCCCACCCCCGTACAAAGGGTTACTTTCAATGGTCCTGTGCGAACAGCACTTCATTAGAATGACTCGGCTGGTCATTCTTTTAGTATTGAGTTTAATGAACTCAATTTATGCTTTTCTGAATTAATTCAGATTTATTATTTACGACGTGTTCAACGCATAATTATAGATTCGCAAAATGTCAGGTAATGTCATAGTGATTTCAGTGGAAATTTTGCACCTTTTGTTCTGACGGTGCCCAAACAAAGTATGTGTTATGTGGCATAAATACAACAATTGAATGAAAAATATTCAATGAAATGGTTTGGAATGAAGTCCAAAAACAATTTAGAGTTACTCAATATTCAGATAACTGTTAGAATCTGCATTACTTCAGGTTCATAAAATATCGGGCCGGTAGAAGTATATGCGTCTATCTATCGATCTATATGCGTTTCATTAAAATTTTAAATTAATAGATTCATGTATTTTAAATTTAATTAAAACGACCATGAAAACTGATTTTCGTGATTTGTGTGTGAAAAGCCTCTTAAGTTAGGTTCCTAGTTTTTGCTGTCGCAGTTCTTTGTGTTTCATGTTGTTGCGTTTAATTAATGAAATAATTAATAAGCGATATTTATTACTTAATTAAGTAACTTAACAAGTAACCTTTTCGAGACTACACAAGTGTTATCTTCAATCGTTTCAATAATCTTCCTCGCGAGTGTCCAACTGCACGGCGTTGCATGAGCGCTTATTAACATAATGCCGCAAAAACAAAGGTCACACAAGGAATGTAACGTACACAGCCGACCTTTGCGCCACCTTGCGGGGGAAATGTTCATCTGTAATCCAGTTTCACTGTAAATATGCGACGCGTCGGTAATTCGATATTATAGTTTTAAGCAAATTTAAGCTTACCTTGAGGGATTAAGTAATTATTTTTCACACAAATACCTAAAGTAACAAGTGATTTGTAAATAAATATAGGTATATGCATTTTTGTACGGTGGTACTTTCATTTTCGTTAAGGTATAATCATGTTACGGTTTCATAAACCAAGTTATAATTTGATAATACAGATTAATAATATAATTAATAATAACATAATATTCTCTGACTCTCTGGCTCTGAACACTACCAACGTGCACTTATCAGCATGGCGGATCATAGACCCGCGCCCAAAAGTGAAACAATTAAAGAGTTCATGACGGTGATGATAATAATGGTATTGACGAATAACAGAATATAAGTACAGATATTACACATATTATTTTTAACTGCTTGTTATTGATCTCCTACTGCAACGGTATAGATTCCAATGAAAGATGAACACGTGGCATTGGTGGCGTTATACATAATAATGACCCTGAAGCAATAGAAACTACTGTCTACTAACAAGAATCAAGATGCGCCTTTTCAATGTGCCTACCAAAGAACAATAATAGACACACAAGGATTAAAACAACCGTAAGAGAATCGAGCTTCTAGGCTTTTCGATCAACAACTGTCGTGCACAAGCCAGTGTTGAATGAAAATGATCTAATTTAAAAAATCCGATACGGACTAGTTAAATTAGCGTACAGTTTCATGTATCAGTGTAATTAACACAGTTAATTAATGTCTTTAATTATTAAAATAATCAGGAAATTATCTTAGAATGAAAAAATATTATAAAGGAAGCAGGAAAAAAGAGACTAAAACGGAAACAATAAAATGTATTATGTTTATAAGGGTGGCAACACCGTGTTACTTCTGGCAGACGAATTTAAATCACTCCACAACGAGGTAGGCTCACACGAAAAAAAACCTCAAGAGACTTCTTTATCTCAATTTTCTCCCAGCTCACTTTGGGTCTTACCCACGTTTTTTGTTACTGGATGACGGTAATAAAAAAATCACACCGTCCTATTAAGGAAGAGGGGTGATATTGCATCTTTTATACAAATTTGAATTAATGTGACAGCTATCTATATAGGGTTCTCCATTATTCTATTATCCGCCAATCTTAGATTACGCCCTAGTAATAACCGAAATAATGCTCTCGTTGAGCGAAACGATCTACTGTCAAGATTGTACTAAGTTTAGGAATCGCAATCTTTTTCTACATACAAAGTGGTTAGAGACAAAATTGTAGAGCAGTACAGCAAATAATGCATCCGTTTATCGATACGATAACTCGTTGCATAATAAAATTTACATATAAAAGGCGTGTAATCGTGTTATGTGAACGTAAGTATCCTGAGTTACTTTCGTCTATTGACAGTAATACTCTAATCTGTTAAGAATAAGTCTTGTAGTTGATTTTTGGCTAGCGTGGTAAACTAGAACCTAAATACCTCAAATTCTTGAACGTTCTTCAAGGAAGATATACTTTATTTAGTTTTTGACGAGCTATTTTACAAAAATTACATTCAATCGATTGTTTCATTTATTCCATTCAATTTCTTTGAAATAAAACTCTAAATTTACCAAATAGCAAATCCGATTGATTAGATACACGAAAAAGATATAATAATAATCGAAAAAGATAAAATAAAATTAACGAAGTATGTTATCACGTTAAATTGACTATACATTCCATATTCGTCAAAGTTCTTAAATACAAAATTCAACCGTATAAAGTATTGCATTAAAATTGTTCTTGAGATAGTTAAATACGAAATTGTTACGATTTCCCTTACAATAAGGTTTATAATTAATTACAGAATTCGTGTTATTTTTAATTATAAAATTTTAATAATTATTTATAGTTGTTTAACTGCAAAAATGTGCATTGTATTTAACTCGTGACATTTACAAAGGTCAGGCAGCGCGTGCTACGCCACGTTACTGCATCTGCTGACCGTTGCAATTACTAGACTACTTTTATGGTAGTACTAGAACATAGATTATAGGCAAGGAGCGTGTTATTTATTTAGCTACAATCTACTTTTTATTGTCCCACTTGCAGTTGTCTTAATAGTATTAAGAAAATTCAAGTTAATATATTTATATCGCTATATAGGAGTAATCGAGTAGTATAAAGATTCGATTATGATTTATGAAATTTTTATGCATGAATGTAATTAGGTTTTTTAGGTCAAAGTGTAAGGTCTCCTGCGTACCTTTATAAGTCTTTAAACCGTGTTACTGTCTGATAGCAGGCGATTATGTATCTGATGTTGACAGTCGCAACACAAGCAATGAAATGTTTTATTTTTTATTTAATGTGTTTGTTGTTTATGTTTGTAATAAATGTCAGCTTCCTGGACCTACCTTTTTATATACATTTTAATACGAATTTATTGATGTTTATTTTATTAAAATTACGTTACTTCTTAAAACCAAAAATAAGTATGTAGTAATGTCATTCCACAATGGAAAATTAAATTTAATAAACCACTAGGCCAGCGATTCAACAAAGAAATAATTATAAAATTATTAGAATATAGATAATGGTTCAGTATAGCTTTATTAAGTGCGGTAGGCCAAGGTTTAGAAATGTATCCATGAAGTAGCATAATATCATAAAACACTATTGATACTCCAATTACTATTTTTTTATATTACGAGTGTACGAAAGATATTATGTACTTCTTTAATAAGTTGCAATGTGATTTAATTGTAATACAACTGTATTAAGATGTAGTCGCCAGGTCTCAGACTATATGGATAGAAATACCGCATGTCATTTAGCTCGCATTATGTCAACAGGTGCCATTTAATGTAATATACAGACGATACGTAATAGATAGCAATGATGTAGAGTAATTAAAATATATGAATGATGTAAATCAATATAGATAAACATTTTTTTGAGTTAACATTTCCACGAATCAGTTTGAATTTAGGTAATATATTCTACATAAATTAATTTCCTGTAAGACGTAAGAGTAAAGAATGAAATACTTGCGCATTAAAAGTGATCTTCTGAAACAATAACACAATTATATATAGGCATAGAAGCATTAAAGTATTATTTATACATCCACTGCGCTACTGTACAAACTATTTAGAAAAATTTACGTCAGCTGCAAACATTTTAGATGTGACGGTTCATGTAAATTTTCCGCGCGCCTACCAAAACTGACAAACGGCAGCTGAACCGATGTGCCCGACTTGCCTATCCTTAAGACAGCATAAATCCGGCTAAATTGGACCAGAAAATGTTTAAAATTAACAAACCGTTACACATTTCTTTATTTAGGAGACAAGGAATACGCAATCCGATGATCAGCTGCGTCGCAGACAATGTGTTGCTCTCGTTGCCCTCCCCATTGTCAAAGGCGCCATTGTGGGCCATTGTTCACTTGGAACTGTAACGCATCGGTGCGGGAACTTCCGTGTGCAAAACCTCGTACACCGCCGCCGTGCGAAGACGTCACAATACCTGTCAAATCGCCCTTCGTGTTTTTTTCATCGAGTCCACGAAACTAGTTCTTGGTTTTTTTCCTTCTGTACATGTAAATGTTGATTTATTCTCGTCAACAATGCATCGTGTATGGGAATTCGCGCGCTTACGCCGACAGAGATCGCCGAGGGCGCCGTAACTTATTCCTGATTGTGCGATTGTGTATTCAGCTTATATTTCATGTTACTTTCAAATAATGACGCGACAATGAAGTGGGAAATTGGTACCAAAAAAGTCAGTAGGTACATGTTCAGGACTCGTTGCTTTATCATTTTTGTTGCGCGAAATATATTTTTGTTAACCGTTCAAGGATCAGCGCTTAGCCGTTAATGACGATAAAGCATGCTGACTTGTGATACTACTGTTTAAGGACGCGGGCAAATAAGTTACTTTCCCAGGAGTTTCAACGTAAGAAGCGCTAGGAACAGTTATTTTTCACATCGCTACAGAATACACAAACACATATTTTCTCGTTTACCCGCGACTCCATTAACAGTTAACGAAAAGTATATGTATACCACCCATACGGGATAACTTGAGACACGTGTACTACTTATAAATATCCTTTTCAATATCTAAATATCGTCAGTTTACAATTTAAATAGGCTTGTACTGTTATTAAAAATATTCTAATGTACATAATTGTCAAATTTGATAACAGGTCTTTGGCACACATCCGCAACAAACAAATTTTGTACAAATCCGCTCCAATGACGGCATCACTCAGTTCTCTAATTATTGCGCCCGAGTTACACGTTGCAATGTAGGTACGTTAAAATTTTCAGCTACAAAATATTTCATCACAAATATAAATGTGAAATATACCGAAATGTGTGTTAAAATTTACTATAAATCAAGATCAGCAAACTTAGTAATTTGTGCTCCTTTCCTTACAATTTTTTTTAATTTAATTAATGCAATGATAAAAGCAAGTCTATAGAAATAATCAAAGTGCAATAGTGAAACGAAGTTAGCTTAATTTTGTAAAGTGAACAAATTTTGACAATGAATGCCGAAGATAAAGCGGTGTCGGAAGTCCAGAAAATTTATAAGAGTCCTACCACCAAATTGCTTGAATCTTCTATTAAGATTTTAAGCGGAGATAATTGTACCTTAACAAAACCTACAGGTTTTGTTAAGACCCAAAGACCCATTTAGTCATTAATCTTATCTTAATTAATCTTATCTTATTTTAAACTGTATTACTACTTTACATTGCGATCCTTGTAATTACTGGTCACTTTCAGAGCTAACACAACCCTAAATGTAGACTAATTTCAAATATTGTTTACCAGATTTATTTAGCTTCACAGTATCTTGCATATTTGACACACAATGGAAGTTTCGTTTTTTAAATGACGTAGCATACACGTAGCATACAATTTGACCCCCTCGTTGATTTAGTTACAAGCAAGACTAATAAATATGAGGTCCTGGGTCGGATCCAGGACCTCATTCCTCAAACCCGTGTCACTGCAAGTATTCTTGGGTTTTCTAACTTGAAATTCCTAACGATAGCACGTAGTCTAAATTCGTGCCCGGTGTATGGCAATAAACTTACCGCTTATTAAACATAACTGGAGAAAAGTAGAATTTCTACATAACGATACTAAGAAAAATGACGACCTTCCTCTCCCTACCTTTTCGGAGAGATACGGGCGTGAAGTTATGTTACGAACTCAATGAACAGCGAAGTTTATTACATAAATGATGTAGCTCTACGTCCATTATTAGTGATAAAAAAATTAATGACGTTTTAAGCATTATTAAGTCTTTTAATGACTGTGGTTCACGACTCAGAGCCTCTCGACAAGTCGTAAAAGTGTTTAGTGTCATGGTGGAATCGTTAAGACCGGTTGCGGTGCGGGGACTGCGGAGGTCGCAGGTCAAAATGAAGTTGATTTATTTGTTAACCAACCCCACTCTCACCGTGGGTTCCGCGTATCCACTCGTTCAACCACAAATGCGTGCACCACAAGCGATTAAAGATATATGTTGCATTAATGTAAGTAGTCGAAATGAATTTAATTGTGTGGCAAAATTAATGTTTTATAGTCCAATAACATGTTTATATTAGTAAAATCCATATTTTCTCTAATAGCACGCCACTGAGCTCGAACTTCAGCTCTTCGCATCCAACCCCTGTCAGCCACTTTGCATATATCGTCACTCCACCTAGCTGGAGGGCGTCCTAGGCTACATGTTCTATATATTATTTAATGAGAAAGAAAAATGCTGTTGTTGGATATAATGTCCTTCTTCTCATTAGTCCTCCTTCTTCCTAATTGGCGTACCTACAGTTGAAAGCGTACATGAATGAATGAAATATTCGCTCCGTGCACGTAACGCTTGACTACTCGTTACTATGTTTTCATGCCATTGTTTTGCTGTTTCTCGCAAGTGATCGCACAGGTACCGCATTACCGTTTCTGTTCAGGAACTGGTTTCATAGGATCGCAATTAGTTCACTAAGCGGGTGCACCTCAAGCAAAGTAACATAAAGAATCGGTAAGGAATATTTATTTGACGTGTCGTTTTCGGTGATCCGTTTTAGTTAGCGGTCTTTGTACTAAAGATAACCTGTTTACGATTTACTTTTTAACTAAGTAAGAAAAAATATTTTGTATTGACGTGACAGTTTTGTTTATGTCTGCTGAAACGTGTTTACTCCTGATTTTTGTATTTATGATGACAACAAAGATATAAAGAAACGTACGAAAAGTTATAATTTAAAAGGCTCGTTACGCTAAATGATTATTAAAGCCCGTGAATAAAAGTTATAACAGTGTAGTCTTAGTTTAAGACTACAGACTAAATAGATATTATATTATGTAGATTCTTGCGCAAGAACTCCCCCTCTCCCTCCCCTTCTAAATCCAGTACCCATCTAATCAAGCACTGCGGTTCCGCGGTTAAACAATGTAGATGCCATTAGTTGCTTATACATTTGTACGTAAGATCACGCTTGTAATCCCCGCAGTGGTAGGCACAGGAGTGTAGTACACTCCCACGTTTCTCCAGTTACGTTTAAGTCGCATGGAAGAGGTGGTGATGCTATAATGCCATACACCGGGCACTAATCGAGACACCGAGTCACGACTAGAAATTCTAAATTAGTAAAATCCAATAGTATCCGACCCAGGATTTGAATCCAGAACCTCCCCGATCGAGAGTCGCGCTTGCAATCACTCGACCAACGAAGCAGTCAGGCAGGCATTCATACATTTGAGTACTTCATGAAAGAAAACTCTAGCATAATGGGATATCTACCAAACGAGGATCGTATCCTGACGTTCGGTATAGGGTAGTGTATACATCCCTTTGACAACATCAGAACTAAATATTATGTCAGAATACATTTTTACTACGAAGTCCAAGAGTGGTCTGATTTAAACAGGAAACGAAGGGCAGGTGTCAACTGTTGTGATATTTGCGCTCATTTCCATAACGCACCCAGTGGCATGTCGCGTTGATTGAACCAAATTATCATGCCGCCCCTGCCGCTAATAACATAGAGGTTCGATGAAAATTGTTACCCTTGCAACAAATGCTAATTCGCTACGTGGATTTTGATTAAAATCTGTCACTGGCCAGTAGGTTTTGAAATAACAGAAACGATTTAAAAAGTCAATTTGCCCATTGTATCAATAGTTAGTGCCGCTGGCAGATCAGCTGTGGGTTCGATTTCCATCCGAAGCAATTATTTGTAGGATAAACACATAGTTGTTTTTTGTCCGGTTATTAATTACATATGTATATATGTGTGTTTAGAATTTTATGTATGTAGATTTTCAGCTAGTTGATAAAATCTAAGGCTAATCTATACATACGTGATATGTAACACCACATATGTATATATATGTACCGACGAAACCATATTCATTAGAAGGATGTAGTAGACAGACACACTAGAACAGATAACGTGCTTGTTTTGTTGTCAGCGATAACGAATCATGTGTGGGTAATTCTGTACAATTGAATAGTCATCAAATAATGACATATTTAAGGACCCTAGACAGTATCACCCCTCACATTAATAGCCTTGCGCCCATTATATACTTCTGTGACAGAAACCTAACAAATTTTTGATATGTACTGACAGATAATATTGAACATATTATATTACAATCATGTATAATAAGGGTGACATCACAGTCGTGCTAAAAGCTCTTACATGACAAAGGCGTAACCACGTCGTCAAATGCCAAAATTGACAAACATGGTCAACTGTCAAAGTGTCAGTTAATTTATATGACTGAACGCTCGCGAATGGCTCACGGATGTTAGAAATGAATGATAGACAATGTAAGATGAACAAATTGTATAAATTTTGCCGTAATGAGAACTAAATATATTATTATATTATTGTATTTGTAACGGTTATTTGCAGCGAAGTAGAAAAAAATATATAAAATAGCTTTAATTATAAAGTAGCTTTGACAAGAATATTTTATTTTCAGTTTATTTGTGTGATGTGCTTAGCAACAAGGAAAACAAGCAGTCAGTTTTTAAAAAAAGAACTGTTGTACCCCGTTCAGACTACGACACTATACCTACACCGTACATTCAGTGTATAAATCGAATGTCTCTGTGTGAACACGAGTGTCTGTAATTGGAAAATTTATTGCGACACGATAATTATTGTCGCAACAGCCCCTGTGGGAACACGTTGTATAAGTGTAACAGCACAGACATTAATGTCTGACATTTATGTCAGAATTTGTGTCGTAGTCTGAACGGCCCATTAGTCTCAGATCATTCAATTTAAGAGACTACATATTAGTAAGTATTATTTAGTATAAACACTACAGAGATGGACTGGTAAGTTTAGCCCAGTAAGTACCTAAGTATATGGTGGTATGGGTGCGAGTCATAGCTGTCCTATATGAAATCTTTCATAGGCGTTTTACTACTCCTTAACACTGAGACAGTTTTGTGTACAATTTTTTTAACGTATACAAATATATCTCAACGATTCATATTGGCACATCGCCACAGTATGTGGATCTAGGCTTCAATTACGGACAATTTCCATAATAAATATATTGACTGAACGAACGAATGAATAATTAACTATGTCTGAGTGATGTTTATGTATTCTATGTTTCAGTGGCATTCACAATACAGAAATTATATTATGAACAAAACGAAACATTAATCAATTCATTTTTGAATAACATAAATTGAATAGTTTATATTAATAGAATTTAAAAAAATCTATTAATAGCAACCCTTTACAATCCTTATTATATCGATACCTTTAATTAGTGAGCGGGATCGTGTGTCAGTCTATAATTAATTTAGTCTCATTCATTCATTTATACGTTTTTAGCGTTTTCTATGACATTAACACCATTTTTGATTGAACAATGCACCACTAGTGAGCGCTAACCCTTGTAATGGGATATACATTTTGGAAAGAATGAAGTCGAGTAATTTGAGTACTAATTATGTATGAATGAAAGAGTAAAGAACGCGCGTGCATATCAACAAAATTACTGCATCATCCAAATAAAAGCATAGACGACTTTATTGCGATTGTAGAAGAGTTGCTTTTTGCTTGCGATTCGTTTTTGTGACGGGTTTCAAAGCGGTATGGTAAACACAAAAAAGCAAATATCAGCTGCCGTTTTTATTATTTCGTTTCGTAATAAAATATTGCACCTTAAAAGAGTTTCGTTCAAGGAATTGGCGAGAAGAAACGCTGTTCGATGATTGTTTGGAGTGCTAGTGATGCGAATTATTGTCGATATATTCTTGAAGTTTATCTAGATTTTGAGTGTATATTCTGCGATTAAATTTTTTGTATATTTTACTCTTATTGTATTGGTTTTACTCACGTATGTTTAATATGAATTCAAACTTCTATTTTAAAGTAACGTGATTAGAAAACTCTCTATTACAATGTATGATATTTTCACTATGCCTTGTTACATATTGATTATATAAGACTGCCTTGTAGCCCGAGTGATTGCAAGCGTGACTGCTGATCAAGAGGTTCTGGGTTCGAATGGGCGAACTATTATTGAATTTTTATACATATTTTGTTTTATACATATTTTTATACTTATATAAATTGTCATCTTCGTCATCAGCCCTTTTCCTTTCCACTGTGATACACGAGCCTGCGTTCAAAATGAGACAAATGATTGCCATATCCTGCCATACTTCACACGCTTTAGAGGACAATATTAAACCAAGACACATAAATAGCAGTACAAATTTTTGCAGGGTGTGAATGTATGATAATATATATTTGCTACCATACATTCCACATCACTAGCTCCAGGTGCGGCGCGTGCTGGTCCATAATTCGCATTTATCGGAAGCCGACAGAAAGAAATTCCGACGACAGGCATCGAGGGACAAATCTTACGGTTAACTTAGCTTTAAAATTATTCTAAATGATTTTACATCTTTATATGTATAGACTCTATTTTTCTGTTTTATGCAGAGTCCGATCAGTGATTTATTAACTTTTTATAGGTGAAGAGAGTAATGAAAATAAAAAGTGTAAATCGGGTCTGTGAGGATTGTGATATTATGCACTCGGTGTTCTCTGCCTACCTGATAAATCACCTGGTTTGACGATTTTGTAATATCTCGCTAACTATTGCCTTATGTAAAAATGAGTTGATCTTGTATTTTTTTACTGTTACATCTTATAATTACATTATATCTTACTAATGTAAGAAAGCGTCCTTTTTTATCTTTCTCAAATATTTTTGACACCCTCGACAAATCTTTCGCTAAGCTTTAAATTGTTCCGCATAGCATACATAATAGCACGCGTCTTATATGCAATTTGTCCACAGCTTTTATTCGTGCTCATGTCCACATAAATCTCCTAACAGCAAATCTACAATGCGAAAATAGAGCCTTTCAAATCTCTCTATGATCTAATGTCTATTCATCATAAACTTAGAAACTTACTCGAGTTCCACATCGCCCTTACGTCTTAGGGGATAAAGTTAGAAATGGAACAGTACAACTATATCAAAACATTGCTGGGCAAGGATCTTATTCGTTTAGTTTCAAAACTTAGTTTTGCGTCCTAGTTGTTTCTTATTCTGTGCGCAATAACGTCGTAAATGGCTTGCAGTCGATACTTTAAAAATTGTTACATTTGTCTAAGACGGAGAACAGAGCATACCAACGCAAGGAGGTTTACGAACACAATGCATACTGTATTTGTATCACAATGGAATCTGGATCGATATGCAAGTAGCACGTGGCACAGCTGTACATGTACTTTTTATTCGGAACATATTTTTTTCTTTAAATTTGGCATTATAGCATTGCGTCCGTCAAAGGTTGGTTCTATTTGCAGCTTTCGATAATTATTGGGTAATTTCACGACAATATAAAATAATAAATCTTTTACATATTTCTCTGTATACAATTTCCGATCTTGTATATATTTCTTTCTCGTTAATTTGTGTACATAAATAATTAAGAAGATGGATATATACCTATGTATAGTTTCATAATAATGTTATTCTCCGCTACGACCCCTGCGGTCGGCGGAACCTTATGATGGAGTACTATGGCCGATTAAAACCTTGTACACCCTGTCACCCTGTCGTTGAAAAGCAGTGTTTAACGTCATTTTTAACAGAATGACTTAAAAACGGGTCGTTGGTTAAAATTTTAAACTGATATGGCAGTGTTTCAGGTCCGAAATTTGCCGATTTAAAATAATTCTTATAATTCATCAAAACAATATTATCACTGAGAATTAAAAAAAAAACCTAACAACAAATAAACAGCAAGAAGCAGAAAGTTATTACAACAATCTCTAAAGTATTCTTGGTGATCTTCGAGGTGATCAAACGATACTCTTATTCTTTCAAAAGATAATTCTTGCGCAAACCTTGATATTGGTTGTATTTCTAATAAGAGATCGTTTCTCCGCCGCTCTTTAGCTAAGCGATTTAAATCAGTGTTAGAATGAATTATGTGAATATCGATAGTCCGATCATAAAGTGTTATGAATCATTCATTGCGAAGTCTGATGAAGTATACATAACTCCTTATTTCTGACTAAGATGAAAAATCTAGGTAAGTAGCTGGAGATATTGTTAGTATTGTATCATGTTTGAATATGGGGCTCCCTATTACATCATGGGACGTGATACATAACTAGTGAATTGTGAGAGTGTATTACACCTCTCTGCCTACCTCGTGGGGAATATACCGGCGTGGCTTTAGATACAGCTTTAGAGCCGAATTTCCACCTTCATTATTTGAAAGGACC
>DWME01002102.1:0-22010 GCA_018244795.1 Parelbella ahira ahira | reverse complement strand
ACCCCTCTGCCTACCCCTCCGGAGGTTACAGACGTGATGTTACTTTTTTTTTTTAATAATTCTAGGTATATGAGCAAACAATTGTGTACTATACTTTATTATACATGATACTATATGCGATCCATTTAAATTGCATTGTTTCATTTGCAATAAACAGATATTTATGTAAGTATTCACTAGCAAAATCATGTTTCACTATGATTCGTAACAAAAAGTATAATGTGAGCGAGCGAGGGGAAGTTCTTTTGAACAGTGTGTGCGTGAAAATTCAAACCCTGTTAATTTGGATGTAACCCTATTTTTAAATAGCATACACCCTTGTAGGGTTTTGGTTTAAAACGAATAATTGGAAGCCTTTGTCAGCCACTAGATCATTCAGTTTTATAATTAAGTTGTCCATGGCACTCAGTACGAATATCGAAACGATAATATCGCTCGCGTACCTACTATTAATTATTTGTGTACGTTTACGATTATTTTTCTATAAACAGACGAATGTCAAATGAATGTGAATCAGTTGTCTAAAATCGTTTTATTGGTCTCACTCTGAATAAATTCCGACTATCAAAACTGGTTATACGATCACGGACACAACATAGGGCATAGGTAAATTAAATTTCAAGGTAAATGTTAGCAAGTGTCGTGTTATATGTAAATTTAGATTTAGCATTAATGACAATACCTACACTCCGCGGCTAGGAATTCCACCTAATGATCTTAAAATTCAATATATCTATAAGTAGTTATTATAACTTGACCTAACAAACTCGTATTTTTTTTCTGTCTTAATTTTACGCGAAATCCATTAAGTATTATTCATTCAAGTTGCGTACAGAACATTTGATGAAAATTTCACGTTCCTAGACCCGATGCCTTCTAATGCGTTGATCATTGTTCTATGTCAGCTCTTAGTGAATTTGTATAAGAAATAATGATATTGCAATATATCAAATACTGTGGGCTCAGAGTCTAGCGTTGTGTAATAGGAACTGGTCTAGGTTACATTTCAAACCGAAGAGCAAATTATTTGGAAGTCAAGAAGTAGGTACTGTTTTCAAATATACGATACAATTGCAAAATATTATAGCAATTATACACGATAGTTTATACGCGATAGTATCTATGTATTTATAATTAAATATAACGTATGTATGTACTTTTGTAGCGTCACGCCAGGTTCCTTACAGGGTAGGTTGAGAGCATTGAGTAACAAATATCTCTATGTTACGGACCTGATCTACGCATACGTTAACTTACTCTTATCAATTCGTTACCCAATAAATTAATCATTTTTATTTATTTCTAAAAAAAAATTACGAGAGAAAGTTTAATAAAAATGATTAGTTAATTAACATGAGTAAAACGGAATAAGTGGTAAAATGAATTGTGCCATTAAAAGTTATTTGTTTTTTTTTTTACTACGTTCATCGAAAGTTATAAGAATAACACCGGCACACAAAAAAAAAGTTTTTTGTACACCGGACTCGACAATGTATCTACGGGCATGTTTTTCGACCTTCTGAATCCGAATTTCAAATCAGTTTAGGCCGTACACTCTCCAATTTGGACTGAATTGCAAAACACCGTAAGAAATAGCGAAAAGTGGATCTACGTATTTTGAACAGTTGAATACTAATTCCAAGTGTAAGTACTTAGATCATAAGCCATTTTGAATCTCAAAAAATTGGAAAAACCCATGAAAATTGTAAAAATTGCCACAATGGGGGGTTTTGCTATAGTCGCCACGCTTGGCATTGCGGGTTGGTGACCGCAGTAGGTGTTCGTATTACTCAGGAAGACACTGCTGCCCATCTCCTGGCATGATCCCTCTCTCGCCTCCTACGATTCCCTGGGGTCTTAAAGGATAGTGCAATTCACACTACAGGTACACTAAATTGTATATGTAATACATTGTACTTACACTTCTCAAATAAGTACAGTAATATCCAAGGAAGAATGTCGAATGACGTCATGAATTTCCTTAATACAACGGAATGTTCTTTCCATTTCTTGACTTTAGAGTGATCTTATTGTATTCAAATACTTAAGTGGAACTTAAAATATCGTCGTCCTGTGAATTGATATTCGTATAAGTGCCGATATATACCTATAATATGTTTAATAATCTGACTAAAATTAAGTAGATACAGTAGATAAAACAAGCAGTTTGCGAGTTGGGACATTTGTTTTCAACGGTACATAAGCATGATTGCTACAAATAAGTATATAACTAATCGTTATTCCTAAGTCAATCATTCTGCCAGAATAGCATTATCGTTTCCATTGAACGGATATACTTACACATGGAATAAGGTTTGACGTTATATGAGAACAACTTTGAATTTCCCAAAAAATAAAAAATAAGCCGCTTAAACATTACCTGTACCTATAGTAATTAACGACAGACATATATACATAGTTCAAAATATTTAAGATTTTCGTTTTATTACATTTATAACCGGATGTCCGTATTCATAACCCGGAATTTACCCATAAATTATCGTACAATATTAGTTCAAAATCCGAATATTTCTAATTTAAAAATAAACACGAACATTGAAATAATTATTTTTGAGATACGTAGCATTTAATTGATTTTATAGATATCATAAATTAATTGCAGAGGTTGTTTTAGTTGTGTGGCGTCTGATATTTCCATCTACCATTGAGATACAGCTGTATTTAAGTAGGTATACTTACATCTTGCGAAACGGTCTGTTAAATAACATTAGCACACTTTTACTGCGAAGCAATGTGTATGTATATATATGTATATGTGCATTTATTTATTCATTATCGTATTACTTATTTGTAGTCATTCATATGTACTTAGACTGGTGTTCGCTTTCTTCCCTATCATGCTTTTACGTTCTTCACGAATGCAGCAAGCTTTCTTAATCTATTACTAAAATTTACTTTCTGTTCCTGTTGTTTTCTCTTCCAAATTAGATAAATTGTTATAAATTAAAGAGTGCAGTCTATCCGAGGTTTCAACGTTAAATATTAGTCTCAAAACACTTTAGGATTTTACTTATTTTTTATATCAGCGTATTATATCCACATTTATGGCTTGTGATTGAGCGATAACATTAAAAAAACATTGTTTTAATTTTCGAAGCGCATGGAATAGTGCCATCTGTACGACATTTGGTCAAGCTTTTTCAGTATAAGGATTGTAACAACGCCCCTAATGATAAACCGGCGAAGGGGCTGAACTAGTTTGGAATGCGGAACTGTTAGTCCTTCAAGTATTAAACAGATGGCGCTGCACTTTAAAAAATTATTAAGGTTGAAACTTTAATGCAAAATGTAACACGAAGGCTCACAGCTAGAAATATTTGATTACATTTGATTTAATGGAAGAATATTTCCTAATTAAAGTAAGAAACGGTCAATTGCTACGAAAACAAATCGTATTATACTTTCTTTCGTCAAATCTCTTAAGAATCTAATATATTTTCAAACATATATGTATTTATTTATTAAATTTATTTAACAAGAACAAAAATACTCTATACACGTATTTTCTTTTCTATATCTATTTCTTTCACATCTGAAAGTTTCTTTTTTCAACATTTTTCAAACGTAGATGGCACTATTAATAGTAAGCTGGTTAAATCGGACACGTTCTTGTTTCAGCGAATCGGCTGATTCGAATAATGTGGTCGGCATGACACATTGCCGCCGAGTGACTCCAGACCAAGACGAGCCCGAATTCTGGCTCCATCAAATCTAAACATTTATGAAACCAAAGGAATATACGCATAATACCTATAGATTGTAGTATCACGGAAGATAGTACATTTAGTACGCATGAGACATATAAATAACAAGACCTTTACAACAATATGAATCTCGTAGAATTTAATTAAGAAATTGACTGTTGCAATATCAACTGATCATGCACATTTAAGTTTGAATATATATTTTGAAAGTATCACGTGTGTTTCGACACATTTGCTTAGTTATCATCTACCTGTGTGTAGAGTAAACTTGCATAAGACGGTGGAAAGGTAAAAAAAAAGTAAGGTGCGTTCAAAGATTGCATTTAGAATTATTTAAAGATATTCGTAGGTTTCAATCGCTGGTAAATGACGCAAAGCGATATGTTATAGTAGGCGCTGCTGGGCGCAGTCCGTCCTGGAATATAAGGATGATCACATGTGGTATATGGTACGATACTTATTTCATTGTGATTATATCAAACATAGTCTTTCGAGAGCTGTTGTCAGATTGTTGGGGAAAATTTTATTGTATGACATCAGGCAGTTTGGATATCTCCGGCAGACTGGTCGGCCACAAGCGCTTCGGTGGAGATGTCAACTCAAGAGTACTGGTAATTTTGGAGTTAAACAGAGAGAGGACTCGTGCCCAGCAGTAGTAAGAAGAAACTTTAGTTTTCGTAGTGGTACATAAGTTATCATTAAAATTCCAAAGACACGTCGATTTCATAACTTTAAAAAAGTTAGAATATGCATTTTAATAGAGAGTTCGATTTTTCTAGTTTTAATAGCAACACCGGCCGCTCGGGGCGAGCGGTAAAGTAGATGATATAATAATTCCCTTCTCACCGTTGCCAGCATTTAATTTTTTGATTTATTTTTAGTAGTTGTAGTGTAGGTTCGGCGTGATCCTTACGCAGTAAGTAAGTCAGATATCGATCTCCAGAAACCTGTAATGCGATTCCTTTAGAGACGTTGTTCAGTTATTTTTCCTGACAGGGTTTTAGGACCTTTTGAAGTACATTCATAGGAATAAGAATTAAGAATATTGATTTACGCGACAGCAATTGTGGTTGTGTCAAGTGCAGATCATACATTGTTCGTTGATTTTTTTGCATGTTATTAAATGTTAAGTGTGTAGTAATATATTACTGTTGATTTAGTTGATAGACGTGCTTGTTTTCCCTATGGTAATATAAGATTCAACATGTAATCTAATGTTTCTGAAGTTCTAATAAATAAAGATTTCGCTTTGCTTCATTTTTGGTTTTAATGATTAAATCCAATCACCACTGATTTTGAAAAAAGTACCTATTGATAAAAAGCTACAGAAAGTAAATTATTAATTGCGTCATATGACATCACGGTACATTTATGTGAATAACTGCTAAACACTAAACTTTTAAACACACAAACCTAAAAGACAGATTTTGAAACATGACGTCCGGGTGTCTCCCGGGTGGCTAAGTATGAGACCTATGCTGCAGAGTGGAAGAGCAATTCGTTTAGTAAAGGGTATGCACACTAACAAGTACATCATTTTCCACGAACAATATGTTGTTAATGAGTATAACAATGTAATAATGTTTCATTCGCCGGGAATTCATATTTCCACACCCCCACGCACGAATGCAAGCTTTTGGATACAAACCCCACACCTCTCTGGGGAATACAAATATATGAAAACCATTACGCCATAATATATTGACATGCTTGCATGATTGTTTACCTTGTGTAATTGTTTTGTTTCTAATATATCGTTTCTGGGCAATGATTTCGCACTTGATCATATACCTACATAATAACTTATTTTTATCCGCAAATACGAAAAAAAACCGCAAAAAATTATCATGAATATTGTAGTACGAGTATTAACCATTTATTTGTCAAACCAGTTAGCATGGAGTATTGGAATTCGAACCTTTTTGTCTATACCTATTAGGTATATGCATATTCTCAATGAAGTAAAAAAAGTTAAAACGTAGTCATGACATACCTAATATATGTAACTACCTAGGTGCTCAATATGGCCGACTCAATCTGCGCCTAATCTGTGATTGTGGCTGGCCTGAAATTATTGAGTTTTACAATTCCACAAAAGGTGTTGGCTCGTCAGATAAAAATTGGCAAAAATTAGACTTATTTCAAGAAGAAAATAGCGATGGGCATTCGTTATGTTTTTAGTACTACGAACATTTCTATAGCTAATGGTTTAGTTTTATGGTTAACTAATAATTTAGGCAAACTTATGAAACGCATATATCAAGAAAATTGTCTTACAATTAGATTTGATCATACAATTTGTGCAAGGAACGCTGGTCGAATAGTCTTAAATTTAAATGTTCCATTGACTGACAGAATTGATTGGCAGAAAACTCCTTTAAGCACCTGAAAGATGCAGAAACATCTACTGAGGGACAACTGTACCTACATCGTAACAACTGAACATCTGAATGTATCCACCGCTGGAACATCTGACAATGAGCTTAAAAGGGGATAATGCTACTTGTTATCGAGAAATGACCAAAAACAATCTCTATAATGTGTAAAATATAACCAACATAAAAAAAAACGTAACATCACGCCTGTAATCCCCGAAAGGGTAGGCAGAGCAGTGTAGTACACTCCCACGTTTCACCAGTTACGTTTAAGCCCCATGGAATAAATGGTGAGCCTATTGCCATACACCGGGCACAATTCCAGACTCACTATTAGAAATTCTAAATTAGAAAAATCCAATGGTACCCGACCCGGGATTTGGACCCACGACCTCCTCCCAGGACCTCGGTAGTCGCGCTTGCAACCGCTCGACCAACGAGGCAGTCAAACCTGTCTATTATATTTCGAATATGTCGCCATAAAATATGACAACACTAAAAAACAAGTCAAAGTGACCGAAACAAATGTTTATACATTTATATAAAAAATAACTTGACTTCCATTTATTTTATCGAACATCACGGAGAACCCCATCATATGGCAATTAGATCTATATTACGCAGGACAAATAAGAATTACAACCGTTGCTAAATAGCAACGTAACAAGTTTTAATAAATGAGATGTTAATAATAATGTGTTCTATGCATATATTTACTTTAGTTCACATAATGACGAATTAGTGCTAAAAGATTAAATTACCGGCCGTGCAATAATCAGGATGTCGATGTCGGCTTTCTTTTTCTTTGTGATTTTAATGGCGTGTCCATGGCATTCGTCACCCCATGTTGTATTAGTAAGGGTGGCATCTGTTTTAATAATGAATAGCCGTCGTTGAAAAGATATTTTTTTATGTAGGGCGAGTTTCGATTTCCATTTAGTGTGCTTTTTTGTTAATCGTTTGCGAAAATAAAATGCACATTAGTGTGTTATATAAAACAATTTCACGTGACGTAAAGTTACTAACAGTAGTAAAATGATCACTATTTCTATCAGTACTCTACGCTTCGGTACAATTATGTACTGACAATTATCATATTATTAGCTCTGAGTGGCGTTCTATTGGAGAAACCTATTTCCAGCAAAGGAGGGGTGGGGTATAAGGTGATGATGATGATGATAATACATAGTTGGACATCCAATATTGGTTTGTATTTACATCTATTTCATACAAGTAAGCTTTATCGCCATCGTCGTTATCAACCTATTCCGGTCCATTGATAGACATAGGCCACTCCAACAGCACACCACTGAGCTCGATCTTCCGCTGGGCGCATCCAACTGCCGCCAGCCACTTTGCGTCGAGTCGTACCTGCGTCTGTTATACATTTACCTAGTTCTCATGTCACGGCTAACGCTAGTAGGCTTGCCAAGGCTTTATTCTAAATATTGATCAATATTTAAGACTTCGAGAAGGGTCTAAGATATATTAAATAGACGTTAAGTTTAAGAATCTGCTAAATTGATTCTAAATAAGACTTACGCTGGAATAAACATTTAAGTAACACTTGGCAACTTGTGTTATCGGCGCTTATGATTGCGTCGTGTTTAATAGAAAACATTATTGGAGATTATCCTTTCGCGTGAGTGCTACGTAATATAAGTAAATAATGGTCTAACCATGCCGTTTAAAGCATACAGTTTAATTAAAGGTTTTGGTAGATTTGAAATACGTGTTATGGAGACATAATTTACAGAGTTTACTAAAAAAAAATTACTGGTGGTATTTTCTTTCAAATTAGATTTTTAGAAAAAATTCCCAAATCCATAAACTATTGGCATGATCGCAACCGTACTAAAAATTTTGCTGAATAATATTATAAAAAGAAGCACATCTTTAAAACTTAATATTTTTCAATAGAACTCGTCATAGCTAGCTTATAATTAGGATTATAATTCTGAGCTAAAAGATATATGATATAGATATGATACGACGTTTTCCCTAGAACCACGTGGTCTCACTCGTATCTCCTGCTCTCCGATATTTCGTTCTAAATTGGCACACGAACCACTGACACCGCACCACGTGTCCGGAAATCAAGTTCGCGGTCACATGTTACTCAATTGTTCTGAACTTTCAAATATTAATAACCACCCTAATATATTAGATTAGTCTTATTATTAGATAGTACATAGTCTAATTAATTATATTCGGTCATGGGTGTCTGCCGGGACAATCAGTGAAAATCGTTAATCTCTGTCTACCCCTAGGGTAATTACTAAATAAGCATGAAAATAAGTATGTGACAAGTTTTGATAGAAAGAGAAAACTTGACTTGGCCCTTGCGCAAAATATATGAACGAAAGAAAGTATGTAGGTACGTACCTACATTAGATATACCTACATACCTATTTTAATATCGCGTCATTTACATTTGGCATACAACGACACTATTTCGATCTTGCCAGTTATAATAAATTAGGGTAGATAATATGTAAATGGGACGATTAGCTTTTTATATTAAGGGATATGTCATAATAATAAATACAAACATCATATTACAAGGACTTTCTTTCTTTCTTTGCAGCATTATGATGCAGTTGCACTCTCCGATGATGCTACATTAAGCTGATGCTAATAGCTTCACCAATACTTTTGAAAATGTATTAATTTGACAGATTTCAGACGCATTTGTATTAGTGTAGTCTGAATTTATATAAATACTACAGCGCTTTGGGAGTAGGCAAAAAAGGGCGCGCAAACATTTTGTTACTTAATTAACAATCGTACATATCGCAGTCGAACTTGAGTACGATTCTATATCGATGTAAATTTTAATGACGGTCACCTTATTATCTAAATAGACTAATAAATTAGATCACTCAAAATAGACGCAAGCAATAAAGACAGTTTGATTGATATCGACATTATAGTTCGGGTGGAGCTCAACAAGTTTGTAACGCCTGAAAACATATAAAGCAAACTGGACTGTATGTCAACGACATAAACAATACATTGGTATGAAACGCAATGATTTATTTACATAGTTTGAATCGTATCGGGAATACAGTTGGTGAATACTCAAACAGGAATTGCATGCATCATATAAAAACAACATTATATTAATTTCAGCTATACATTACGCAGTGATCGGTCTGTTACACTCGTTTTATATATCTCATTTATTTCAATATCAACGTTCCATATTGAAAATGATTAATGAATTTAAATTCTCTCGTGTTCATTTCGTTATGCGAAAATAATATCGTAATGTAGGTAATCCAGCATTTTGATTGTCAGTGCAATTTTGTGAAATGGAATATTCTCGATTTCATTAATTAATCCCTATTTTATTTAATAACTGTGATTGTATAATTTTATATGTAACGTGAAAAGTAAATGATTTTTTATATTATTTCTTGGAGGTATTTTTATATACGAATAAAGAGAACGTACTCATAACTTTTTTTTCAACACTTCCCTCATAATATTTAATCATTTATATCAAAACGAATATAAAATATTAAAATTCTTGATTAACACTAATTGCAATTCTATACTTTAGACATCCCTTTACTGTCATAGAATTGCTTTCATTTTCATGGGACTTTTACGTTGTTAACTTCAGAATAGATACTACATAGGCGATATGGTATAAGATAAATTAAATTTTACTGAATTTGGTAAAATAACTACATAGTCTTATACCAATTGCAATTCTTGTGTTAATATAGTTTATGTTCATGATAATATTTATTGAATAGTGCAGAAGTTTACTCGTCGGTCGAGTGGTTACAAAGGCGACTGCAGCACGGGAGGTTCTGCGTTTAAATCCCGGGTCGGGTACTATTGGATTTTTCTAATTTAGAATTTCTGTTAAAGACTCGGAGTCTGGACCTGTGCCCAATGTATGGCAATAGGCTCACCGCCACCTACCTCATCGGGGATTACAGGCGTAATGTTACGTGTTGTTACTAAAGTTTACGGTTAAAGCGGTATAAATAGGCCGCAGAATAAACTTGGAAACAAATATTTGACTCCATCGACTGGAAAATATGTAATGGAAGCTTTATTTTCGTTGAAAATAAAATAAACATATCGAATAGTTGCATTCCAAGGGCCGATCGTAAACGTAAGTTTTCACTTTAACACAAAGTTACAGATGTAAAATATGCTTTAGAAATTGGTTTCTATCGTCTTTTTTTACTTTTTCACGCATCTAACTCCTTAAACGTTCAATGCATAAAAAATGATGTAAGCTATATATAATTTACTAGACTACACAACATAAATATGTATTTAATTACATCATAGCGTGAACCGTACAATGTCGTACGACTAAAAATAATTCGCCGCTCAGCTGTTACGAGTAACGATATTTGAAAATAGAATGCGGTTAACATTGACCGACAGTTGCCAGCAACAGAGTGTGGTAGGTCGCGCACCTCGAATTCTAGTCGTTTACCGCTTAAAAAATGTATGTATGGAAAAAAGAAATTAAAATAATAGATGAATGATGAAAAAAAATAAAATGAAAATAAAAACAAGAAATAGAAAATTAAATGTAACGACGTAGCACATACGTATATGCTGTAATATATGTCAAAAAAGGTAATTTTTAACAATTTTGTGTCGTTTCCATTGTGAGAGGTGACTCGTGTCCAATTTTAGAATGATAAAAGCAATTTTTAAATTTCAGTTTTCCTTTTTACTGTTATAATATATGTATATACTTGTATTTCGAACTTTTTAACTGATTCTCACTGGATTGTTAGGTTTACTCCAATCTAAAAAAGCCCAAGATACGCGATAAACTTGTATGTGTCACAATTAAGTCTTAATTGTTAGCGTCAACTAAAGTATATCGAAACTACCTCCCGAGCTTCACGTAATCTTTGGTTTATACAGTTTTTGAACAGAACAAATTATAGCCATGTTGCCTAGATGGCAGCACTATCGTCTTTCGACTTGGTGTTGCCGACATTAGCAGAAGTGTTTACATTACGATGGAGTACATCAGCATTATCTTAAGGCCTTTTGTCGGTCTACTGATGGGCCTACAGCTGTTCTCAGCACGATAAAGGTAAATGCATCCGCTATTCGCGTGAGCTAAGTGCGTTTTGGGAGACATCGCGAGCCTCCAGGAACATTATGGAGGTCTCCAATAAGTAATTCTTGTTACAGTGTTTTTCTTCAAATCATTAATTATATTGATTTTCAACCCTAGACCGTTGACTTGGAAAGCAAAAATTTTAACGAGAAAACTATACATTCCATCTCTCTCTCTCTCTCAAATGTTTCCCTCATTACTGAGGATCGTGATCCCGCTCAAAACCCAGCCGGTAACTTTCTCCAGGAGTGCCGATACTCGGCTTGATGCATTGCCATGCTCATTGGCATGTCTGTCACTTGGTCCGACCAGCGCTTCTGGCAACGCCCTCTTGGTCGCTTGCCTTCAAGCCTGCCAATGAGCACCTGTCTCTCCAAACTGTCTGGTTTCCTCCGCACTATATGTCTAAAATATTTAAGAACGCGACTCAGACAGATGGAGGATAGCCTCTGTTGACGTTGCATAGCAATATTAAATTGTCACATAGTGACTCTGTTCAAAATGGACTACTGAATTATGTATATTAGTGCAGACCTTGAAAGACCAGAGCAAAGAATATATTCAATAACAATAAAGATTCGATCGCAAAAACTAATCTCTGTTTATTTCCTTTCCATTTCAGGTAATGCTAGATAGTAATCTATTAATATAACGAAAAACGTTATCGCAGTTGAAAATCTCGGATTTTAATCAACTCTACTTTCATCCGCCTGCTTCCCTTTTAGCTGGCCATTCACTTTTTTCTTCCCGCGCCCACCCATATGCGATGTTCATTCCGAAGGCACTGTGTTTCACAGCGAAATTTCCGTCAGCCTCATATGACACAAACATTACAACGTATTCAAATTTAAAAGGTTCTTATAATTGAAGTACTATTGTTAAATGCAAAAGTAATTTTTAATTTCATTCAAAAGTGAGTGCCACTTTTTTGAGGTACCTACCTACATATTATATTTTATTGTTTGACTTTGTGTCATATTATCATATTGCTACATATGTAAATAATACGCATGTCCTCATTCAAATAATTACACATACATACATATGTATGTACCTAACTGTTAAATGTCAACTTGAAATATTAACATTGTAGATGTCCTCACATTTAACATAATATCTCTTTTCTCACGAACAGGTTATTATAAAAACTCGCATTTATTGTATTATTACGTAAACTTAACACGAACGTAAATTTATGGAATAGCTACCTCTACATATGAAAATAGTTTTTATTCATAAATAACGAAGGTTTCGACATGATCTGTGGTTATGATTCAAATATAGTACCGTTGAATATTTCCTGTAAATTATATAAATATTGTTTTGTATCATTAGTAATAAATTTCATATCCATATTTGTAATATAACCAATTTCATCATTGTACTATATTTAGATAATAAGTACCTACATGTTTCAGGTAGAACACTCCTAAGTTTCACCAGTTACGTTTATGTCCCATAATGCAAAAGATGCTGAGCCTATTGCCATTCACTAGACACAAAACCAGACTTCGATCCGCTACTAGAAATTTCTACAAACAAATCTAAGTTAGAAAAATCTAATAGTACCTACCTATCCGATCCGGGATTTAAATCCAGGACTTCTCGATCAGCAGTCACGCTTGCAACGACTCAACCAACGAGGCAAACAACAGCCAAGAGAACAAAATCAAAAAACAAACAAACAAACAAGATTAAACAGTACCCAAAAGCACCTACCTATATGCCTTTTTACTCTTATGCTAATTCTCCTCTAGTGGAATGACAAAATACCTAAATGCCAACGGCAACATTAAGTGATTGGTTTTTAATTAGCGATTCCTGTATCAACGGATCTATCAGCGTTGCACTCATGTCAAATAACTTCGGAAGGCTCTCTGTCATTTATTGATATCATTAATAATAAATACGAATTATTGACTAAAATAATATAATTAGTGTTATTGCAGTTATAAACAGAGCTATTCATACACGAACAGGCGGTGAGGATTCATTTGAATGCAATTTGGTAAGTAATTTACTGCACGCTAACAACAGTAATAACCACTCGATACGACGTGAAATTATATGCAATTAAAAACTATATAATTTAATTATTCTCTTATTATTGTCGTTTCAATTATGTCACACGTTTTTTTTTTCAACTAATGAGGTATAGCAAATCAGACAAGAAACAAAAGTAACTGCTTTTCGATCTATGTGCATGCCATTTTAAATCGACGCGTGAGCGTTTAGAACCCGTGGGAAAACCTTTTGCGCACCTGCTTTGAAGGTATGCGGTGTAACCATATAGCTAGCTGTTGGAATGTTATTAATACGTGAATATTACATAGAAATGTTATGGCTTAAAGCCCATTGTGTTACGTGCTTACATAAGACAGTGATCATTGGGACAGTGGCACTGATAACTATTGCGTTTGGATAACCGGTTTGATTCTTGTCGGTCTCACTCTTTATTTTATAAAATAGACATGTATTAATAATAACGCCTTATGCTGTTCAAGTGAGTGCAGAGTTGAGTGGTTATGTCCTATATTTAAAATTGTTTCATAAGTGCTGGATTGATTGGTCCTTGATACTTGTACACTTTACAATCATTAGTAGATACTTAATATTCAGTTTGTTAATTTGACTGTCCACAAGCCCGCGGTAGTGGTGACGTGTATAGCAAATGAAGGACGTGCATTACACGTTGATACGTAGTGAAATCGAATATTACACACACACACACACACGTGACAATCGAACCTACTAGAAATTAATTTGTTATTTTTTTTTCTTTCGAGTCTTTTATCCTTCCACTGTGGGTCTATTATTACTACTATAATTTATTTATTACAATAATTTATTCGTAACTACCGCTTATTTGTTGTATTACAGCATATTCTTAAGAGCACGATTTATTTAAAAAATGATCATTCATGAACTAGCACAAAACGTTCAGCCGCTTTCAATAATGTTAAAGAATATTTATCTATGCCGGAGTGCAATTGCCTGCCTAGATCATAATGCAATGTATCAGCATAAAACTGGATGCGTTCATGTCGACAATTATTTCTCAGAAACTTAATCACATATTATATTACCTAAGTTTGTATAATTTATCTATGGTTTGCAACTACACGGTTTGGTAAATATTATTTGACGTGCGCTATGGGTATTTCACAAGTGCCTTTAAGTTCATAATAATTCGTCAAATTGAAATTAGCTTAACCCAAGTGTATAAATAATAACTAGAAAAAACATTAAAGTTTCTATTTTGATTCCAAAACACACACAGTACAACGTGTTTACCAATTTAAGGTCTCTCAACGAGCTATTGAACGGATGATGCTTGGAGTATCTCTGAAAATTCGTATCCGAAATGAGGTGATTCAGCAGTGAATCCGCCATCGGAATAGACGTGTTCTGGAGTGGAGACTATGCCTTTGCAAACGTAGCGTAGGACGCCCTCCAGCTAGGTGGAGTGACAATATATGCAAAGGGGCTGGCAGCAGCTGGATACGAAGAGTTGAAGATCGACCTCAGTGGCGCACTATAAAGGAGGCCTATGTCCAGTAGTGGACGGAAGTAGGCTGATGATGATGATGATGATATTGTGTAAATAAATTAATAAACGATTTCATAATTTGTAAAACTTTTCAATTAGGTACTTGTACGTTCATTGGTATTAATCATACTGTCAATAAATTGAAAATGCACGACAAAATATATCACACTCAAACACCGGGGTGATGTGTTTATGAACCCGTTCATTCCAATAAAATCAATCATCAATATTGTAAAAATAATTGTAATTACATTAAGACAAGTGTACATACATAGTTGAGTCTATTTGAATTACTCACGTTAGGTAGCTGCTTGGCAAGTTGGCAGCAGATAAAGTGGTACAGTCAACAAGACAGTGGTCTACAACATTTGCTGGGCAGCCATTACAAGTATAAAGATTTCTGTGTAGACTACTGTATGTGTACTCGCACTCATGTACATACGCACTCAGTAAGTGTAGAAGTGTTTTCATATATTTTGTATACAGACACTTTGTATTTACTAATTTATAATTTCAATTGTGCAATTAAGGGGCAGCTCGTTGTACGGAAATCGTATTAATAAAGATGTCTAGTTACTTGACATTTTCGCAGCTGAATCATAAACACGTACCCTGGGAGTCGAAACAAGCTAGATGATGTGTACATAAGGATTATTGTTATCAATTATCGCAGTCGTTACAGGATATTCCATACTTAGACAATCTACACAACTTCTAGACTGTCTAAACGGAATTTAACATGTTCTATAAGGGGCTAAATTAAATTAATGTTAAATGAATTGAAGGTGTATTGAATTAAATTAATCAATTAATTAATTAATATTTTGGTCATGCAAAGTAGGTGCACGACTCTTTTACAAGGTGTCTATGAGATTGACAGCCATTAATATTTCAACCGCGCCCCTCGTAAGATCTAATTACACCGATGATCGCGACTGCAACAATGATGCAGTCCTTCGATAACTTTTTACGGATTTTGGCAATAAAGTGTATGAAATGTTCCGTGTTAAAGCATAACGGTGAGCGGAAGCGTTGCCAAGATTAAATTTAGCATTACGTTTGGCCATTACCGTCCATTACATCCGATCGCCAAGTCACGGCGAGGGAGGCGAGAGCAAGCACCCATGCGAATGTACACTTTTTAAGCTGTCATAATATTTGCTGTAATTTCTAATGCCGAGGGAGTGCCCCTTTCGTCCTCATACTGCCGTACAGTATTTCTAAGATAAAATTTTTACAATGACTATATTGTCTTATTTTCTTGAATCACAATTCAACATGATGTGTTGGTGTTGTTGATGTATGATGTTTATACTAAGACGGCCACTCTGCTGTTACATAATTATTGAAGTTCTATAGAATTATGCTCGATATGAAACATTATTGGAATATTGGTCACATACGAGTATGTATTAACAATTTCGGCACATTGAAAACAAAGCGAAAAGCATATGTTTGCAGACCATTGAAAAAATATTATTAGTCGAAAATAAGAAATTAAATTAGAAGAACAAATGAACGTCTCAATGTAGATAGCAATATTTCTCAAAATCCGCATTTGCACAGCTCATCTGAGCTTAAGGGGATGATTGAATTAAATTTTAACTCCATAATCGGATTAGCAGTAACAATCGAAAAACAATTAATTAGCGCCGGGACGGGATCACACTGGCCATTGTGGGGAGCGCTCAGCCACGTTAGCTCAACTCTAAGCCGCTTTTTTACCAATCATATATCCGTCTATTGGACATAGTAATATTTGAGACTTAAGTTTACATACTTGCAGGGTAAAAAGCACGTGGTGGCACACGGAGCCAGGCCAGGTGTGGAGACGTAAGGGCAGGTATGAAGTATTCATCATCATCATCATCAGCCTGTAACTGTCCAACTGTCCTCCAATAGAGCGTGCCACGTTGCTCGATCATACTCGTATACAGAAAATGAATGAACAGAACTCCCAGTCTGGCACCAAAGTTACATTTTTCATTACATCGAATCCAAATCAATCAATCCCAAACGTACGTGGTTGTCGAATAAGTGCTACGCGTTTCCCTCTCAATTATACTATTTAGAAACATTTGACAGTGTATACCAAGGACAGTTTAATTCTAATTCAATAAACGCCCCTGTTATTAAAAAGTAGCAAACATAACATCAGTAGGCATTCCACAGTACCTATCTATTATACAAAAGGACGTATATCCATCCACATCATCTATATTAGTCCGATGCTAGGCTCTGCAGGACATCACGGAAATGTTTTGTTCCTAGTTAAGCCGAGATCATAGAACCAATTACATTCATAAGTAAATGTCGGCTTCGAGATTGATTATTAACTTATTATATTTACTTTTGTTAGTGGCAAATCATCTGGTCTATGTACGGTTGTACAATTCATTATGATACCCACGAGCCGGAACATTAGAAGGGACAAACCGGTCTGACAATGCACCTATCAAAAACTCCAACGGAGGGGTCAATTAACAAAACCTAAATCAAACCAGTGTTACTAGAATTCTCAATCCTTGGTCCCAAAGTGGCTTAAACGATCGCCAATTGAGGACAATAAGGTCTATAAGATTCAAAGACATTTAAAAATGCACATGAACATCAGTTTTGATTTTTTTTAATAATACTCATTTTATACATCATCATCATCATCATCAGCCTATAGCTGTCCACTGCTGAACATAGGCCTCCCCTAGAGCGTGCCACGTTGCTCGGTCATCTGCCTTCCTCATCCAGTGTCTACCGGCGATCTATCATTGAATATGTAAATTAGTAATTTAAATCGATATCGACAATAACTAATGACAAGAAATTAAGATCGTATGATCGTAACAAGATGCGAAGAGCTGAAGATCGAGCTCAGTGGCGTGCCATTGGTGAGGTCTATGTCCAGCAGTGGACGGGAGTAGGCTGGTGATGATGATGATCATATTCACATTTCTGAAACTATTCAGGTGATATCGGATACAGACAAGTTGCCAATCAAGTTGTCCAATAAGATAATAGAATTATTATTAAGACAGTATTTCAATGGATGTTTGGCGAGTCTGTGTTTCTAACCACTTAGAACTAGGTAAATGGTGAAACGTGGGAGTGTACTACACTCCTCTGCCTAGCCCTTCGGGGATCACAGGCGTTAAGTTATGTTATTTTTTAGATCTAGGTCCGAGCTGCGTGAAATTGTGTTTGCGTCATTGATCACTGCACTTTCACAATATATGTACATATGTATGTGACATTAAATTATTATATTAGAAGAAGACTCCAGAACGGCAGTACTGTCGCTACTTAGTTTAAAGCTTTGTCCAGCTGACAGCTGATAAGCTACACATATTTTTACACTCAGAAAAAATACTCGTGCTCATTGCACAAATATTTATCCTGGGTAGGAACCGAACCAACGACCCCCTGCGCAGCAACCAGGTTAACTAATCACTGCACTAACAGGCTATTCAATTTTATTGGTTCAATTATATTAAGGGAATATCTATTTCTATTTACGTCTTTCCCTTATCATAATTAAGTTATATGTATTAAAGGATCAAAATAATGCGACAAAGTTAACAGAAAACGAGGTTTTGATAAATAATATGTTATCTTTTATCATCATTGCAATAATAAATAATAATAATCGACCCATTTGTCATTCCACTGTTGGAATATGGGTCTCCTCTAATATTGAGAGGGTTAAGGCCATAGTCATAGGTGTGTCAAGTCTGCCAACCGGCACTTGGCCAGCGTGGCAGACTATGGCCTTAACCCTCTCAATTAAACTTACTATTTCTTAATTTCCTTAAAACTCTCTGCTTGCTCTTTTTGACTTGCCCGTTAATAATTGGCATAAATTCTTTTCGAGAGCTTTCAGGTACTTGCTCAATGGTTGATTTGGTAATTCCTTCAGGACTCTTGAGTTTTGTTTTATATTCACTCTGTACAATTTCCGATATTCTACTCTTATTAGTTGAGTTATGTAAACTGAAAATATTCGAGATATTTTCCTTAGGAATATCATCAAACTGCTTACCGATTAAATGTTCCACTGCGACTAAGCTAGCCTTATTTTGTTTTTCAATATTTTCAGACAATTTTGTAATAATTTCAAAATATGTCTTCGCTGTTGTAAAATTCATACCATCAACGGAATTTTTATAATGGTTTTTGCTCATATTTACTAGCGCCAAACTTTTTATTGCATTTTCGTCTTCAGAATTATTTCGATGTACTACATTCTTCACACTGTCAGAGGACCGACTTATGTTTATCGGAACATAATCTGTTATACTGTTCATCATTTCTCTCTCAGCTACCTGTCTCGAATCACCTTTATTGTCTTCATATTTAGTTTCATTCGAGGTACTAATATTCGATCCCAACGTGCCATTGACGGCCGCGAGGGCTCTTTCAATCAAATTGTCGATCAAAGGATCCATGGAGAAGTTCGAAACATCGTTGTATAAATATAATGAGTCGTTGTCTAAACGGTTTTGATTTTCCCGTTTAGTTAAATACCTCTTGAAATACTTCGCCGCTTCTGCTTTATTAGTTTCGGGGTAGACGGACGTGAAATAATGTGAACTTCTCTGATGATTTACTTTATATAGCTGTCTGTTTAGTTGTTTGTTCGTCGGCCATCTCGTCTTAGACACGTCTACCTCCGTTTTCCTCTCCTTTGTATGTTTCACTTGTTCTCTCAGATTGTATTTCATCTCAAGCTTTGGTATCTTCTTGTATTTGAACAATATATCTTTATAGGGATTCGAGTAACCAATCAGATTCGATTTCAATAGCCTGTCGGTTGTGTCTGCAAGATAGTTTTAATCATTTGTTAATTATAAGGATCTATGTCTACATATATATATTGTCTACATATGTTTTATTTTATATTAATATTGACCTCCCAATGCATATGCGATTTAACCACATAATTAACTTAATCGCCTGTCGATAGCCAATCACCAGTTGAGTGGAACCAGTCGAATTTATTAATCAAACAAATAAATTGAATACCGTTTAGAAATAATTGCTGTCTCTATAAATAAAATGACAGAGTTCTGCCCTCGTGCGCGCATTATGGATAAATTGCTTCATAGATTTCCACACTTTTTTTTTGTTTTACTTACTTGACTCACATTTGACCAATATCTTTAAAAATCTCCTTTTAATATAAATATATTAAATTTTCCAGAAACAACAATTTGCGATTTTTTAACGATTAGTGAAGTAAAGCTTTGCTTTCAATGTTTTTTATATTTTCGTCTCTGTACATAAAATATATTGCTAATATCATAAGCAACGCAGACGAAGTCGCGGATATCAGCTAGTGTACAATAAGCAATATGAATATTACAAGAACTTGTAAGCAAAGCGGTCATGACATCTATGCGTACAAAGATGAAATAAGTAAAGTGAATATTTTGTTTTAAGGGTTTACAGCAATTATAAATTAGTTGAGTAGATGGCGCTGTTTTCAATAAGTGAACTAAAAGCTAAAAACACCAAAATTGTATCCAATTTATAAAATGTTTGTAACAACTTATTTAAATTTATTTTCTTTCGACTTGACTCTAATTTCAATGTTACGAACACATTCTCTACGTCCACTCTTGCATTGCAACTTAGCGTAAAAATTGTTGTTAGCCAAACGACCTTTTAAATTTTAGTAACCTATATCCTAATATAACAAAATAAATTTATTAAATAAGAGTTATGAATAGTTAATGCACGCTATCTGGCGCCAATAATTTGAATCAAATAAATTTAATTCACTGTATTAGTTAAATATAATATTCTAACAATAATTTATATGGGTAGGTATAGAACACGCAATGATATTGGTATTTATTCTGTAAGGCAAATTTAACTTTTCATCAATAAGAACCAGGATAAAACTTGCGTCATTAAATAAAATGGATACCTACCTATCATATAAAATTGGTATTAGGTACTCCCTATAAAATGAGTATCAGTTAGGTATATAAAATGGATAAATCAGCTTTTATTAACAATCACTTACTTATAAAAGTTTTACCGTTTTTATGGCAATCGAAAGAAGATAATAGCGTTAAAATTACTCACCCAGAAACACTGGAGTTATTGAAGTTGCTTTTGCCATTATATCAGCTAAGAAGCCTTTTTCGTTGTCAACCAGAAACATTTTCGCTCCTTCCTGCTGTATTCTAGACACTGGAGGTGTATCTTTTTTCTTCTCTGCTTTGTTGAAACATCCGTTCGGATAGCAGTACGTTGGGTGATCTGAACACATTTGAACGCAGACGCAAGAAGGAGGCGAATGATGGAATTCCGCAAAAATTATATTGAAGAATTGTTCTACCAAATTTGTTCCACCAACGTCGCAAAGTGGTGGATGACGCCTGCTCAATGTAAACTCGGTACCAACATCTGCGAATTGTTCAATTTATAATTATAACATATTACTGGTTAATCATATATAAATTGGTGTTTAAAACATACGTAGGATCACGCCTGTAATCCCAGAAGAGGTAGGCAGAGTGTTGTAAACTCCCACGTTATACCAATTACTTTTACGAGTACATCCCACTACTTTGCCCTCGATACTTTGTATTCGATACTTATATTCATTGAGTAAATACTTGATTACTATTACACGAGTATTGGTTGGAGTACATTTCCAATTTTTTTAAAAACGAAACAATACAGCAACAAGCTATTACAAGATCCTTATAAACAATTGAATAATATTGAAGTTGTTTTCCCAAAATTATGCATGTTGGCACGAGAATATTTGATAATGATTATTACTTTTTACTATGATTATAACTGTAACTATTTATCTAAGTTATTATTGTCTATGTGACATAACAAAAACGTAACGTCACGTCTGTAACCGTCACCAAAGGGTTGGCAGAAGAGTGTAGTACACTCCCACATTTCACCGATTATGTTTACGTCCCATGGAATAATAGGCGGTGAGTTTATTGCCATATACCGGGCACAGATCCAGACTCCGAGTCACTGTTAGAAATTCTAAATTAGAAAAATCCAACAGCACCCGACTCTCGCGCTTGCAACCACTCAACCAACGCGGTAGTCAAAACAAAAACCCGAAACCAGTTGTCGCCGAGACGATTCGAAAAACTTCTATGTTTAGCCAACCACTGGACCAACGACGCAGTGAGTTTTTGTTGTTACGATCTATACAAAAGATAATGAACAAAAGGCGAACTTAATATCTAATATCATGTAATAGGTACTTCAAGCAG
>DWME01002101.1:0-22011 GCA_018244795.1 Parelbella ahira ahira | reverse complement strand
TTTTATAAAGAGGTGCGCGCCATGGATTTGAACCCAGCACCCCCGGAGTGAGAGGCTGAATTCTTAACCACTAGGCTTTCACTGCGTAAGCCAGAAATTATTTTACACATAAACAGGGAATACATTTTGAGGTCATCTAAAAAATGGAGTTCTGGACTTGTGACGAATATCTTCTTGGATATATTGTTGTTATACATACAAAACCTAAGATTTAATGTCGTTGATTTTTTTTTAAATAACACAAAATTTCAATTAATCTTAGTATTGTTATCGAGAACATATTTCTTTAGGATCTTGTTCAGCCCTTGTCACTTCGTTTTGATTTTGACACTACAGGCATGATATTAGATATATCTTCTTATTTTAAAGCAACTAGTCTCTTTGTCCACATTGAAGTTTTCAGTTTGAAACTTAATTTCACTTGTAGAGTTATTGTACCTATCAATTCATATATTACACCCTCTAAGCTTGCATAACATGTCACGTTTATAAATTGTCGTGGTCAACCATGCTCTCCTCAGCCTCGCTCTAATGTCAGTTTGGTCACATGAACGCTTGGCAGATATTTTTATAAGTATGAATAATTTTTAACGATGTAGGCAGCTGCCTAACTACGGCACATCTTTGATAGTGTTTAACAATAATTTACCTATATAGTGCAGGTATACTGAGGAAGACATTATGAAAAAACAATCTCTTTAACTTTTAACAAGCAAGTGCAAGTTGGTTCCGGTTGTAATCATCGGGTAACACATTCGTACAGACTAAAAGTGTCAAAATTCGCAGTCAGAAGGCACCTGTTGAGTTAATGTTTACAAACATGTATTGCCAAATCAAATAGTAGGTAAGTACAAAGGGATACGGGTTTCAGTTATTGATCCTAGGCCTTCTTCATTGTAAGCCACTAACTTACCCAGAAAGTAATGGCCTTGACAAATTAGAAAATATATTTCTTAAACTTCATACATGCTACAGTACAAAATAAGACTGGTAGAGTTTCTGAAATTTGCAATGCGATTTTATTCCGGGTTCTGTTTGCACGGAGCAGACGAGTACAGCGAGATTGAGAGTAGGTGTAATAAGGAGTTGCATGATCAGTGTGAGCGGCGCGCTGACGGCGGCGACAGGCGTGCGGCGAGAGCGGGAGCGGCGCGTGGAGTGCGCCGGCGAAGTCGCGCGCCGCTCGCCCCAATTGGTCGCTGGCGGCGGCCCGCCCTAGGGAGGGGGCACGCACACACGCGAAATGCTCACCTAAGATAATTTATTTTATGTTATACCGTTTGAATATTTTATATCTGTGTGAGTTTTTTGCGTTCAGTGTGAAATATTCGCGCGATAAGAAAGAAGAGGGGAACAGATCGATCGGGCACGTTGCGCTTTTATTTCGACACCCGCTTGTTTTATTGTAGTAGCTTAATTGTAGTGCAACATCTACGCTACGGCGAAGTTCTTAAGCGTTTGTCTTAGTTGAGTTATCACGTGGCATCGTAATTATCTGAGTGCTCTCCAACCGACATTAGTACTCGGCTTCTTTTGTTGCTGATTCCGTAAACCGTCTCGTGGCCGGTGATTCGTTGAATTATGAACTGCAAATGTAACTGAATGTATTGTACAGTAGGTATCATTGAGTAAATTATTGTCCTGAATAATGTATGCCTATAACCTTGAATAAGGATATGCCTGTTTGACCTAGTTTCAGACCTACATAAGAGTTTGCTGTACAAGCAAGTTATTTGTAAACTCAATATTTTATGTGATTTGTGTTTAATTAGATTGTAGATATTAGTATATTTTACTAATTAAAAAAACCAAAGGGGTAATTTAAAATAGACCGTCATATACGCCTTAAATGTGTGTAGGCCGTTTTTTAAAACATATTAATAATTTTGGAAAACTAAATACTTACTTAGATTTCATAAAAAATCGTATATGTCTTTCCAATCACATTTAACATAAAACGTAACATCACGCCTGTAATCCCCGAAGGGGTAGGCAGAGGAGTGCAGTACACTCACACATTTAACAATTGCCACAATTCACATATTAAATCTAATGACGTTAAATTATTTATAGTGTTCATGAACGGACGGTAAATTATGTTAGTTGTAAGTTTGGGAATGTGGCGTAGCCAGCTCTACATAATCCCGCACGCAATACAGACACAGTTGTAAGGTACACATTCAAAGAGCATTTAATACTGTCGCCACTAACATGTTTTCACCGCTAAAGCGACCCCAGTAATATAAGCTATCGAATACACAACAGGCCGCCACGGCCGACACTCTACGGGCGCGCCACAGCTACCCGAGTTCGATGTTGGAAAATAAAAATTACAAATGTCGTGGTTACCTTTAATCACATGCAAAGCTATCATTAAGTCGACTACGGCGAACTCGCTCGTCGTGCGCGTCGTCACTGTTAATTATCACAATATATACGTATAAAACGAAATAAAAGAGACCGCTCCATACCGACACTGGCATAAAAAATACGAGAAAAGAAAGAGAAGCTTTTAAAAAAGAAAGGAGTGCATCTACCCCCACCTTCGGTCCCCCCACCGAGCGGGGCCGCCCCCTTGGCGGGCGCCACCCACCGCACCGCAAAAATCGAGAGCGTCGGCTGCGGCGCGGGGTCAAACGGCGACGCGAGCGTGAAAAGAAGGAGCGGTGTGCGAGCCGGAGAACGCACACAGGCGCGAGTGTGCGTGTGCGCGCCGAAAGGGACGGGCGACGCGAGAGAGGGACGGCGGCGCCAATTACTATCACCTGGCGGGCAGCTACCGCATTACCCACTGCCGCCGCGCGCGCGACCACGCGCCCGCTGCACCACGCGGCTCGCTCCGCTACGACACGCTCCGCCGGCTGCCGACTTCGCGATCGATCGCTGCACCCGACCCGGCCGCCCGGGATGCACCCGACTCGCCCCGGACCAGTGCCGCGCCAAAACATGAAACTGTGAAGTGTGTGCGGACAGTGACGCTGACATTACGTGATTATTCAAGTTCAACGGCCAGTTTCAAAGTGAAAAATGACCTCTCAGTTCGCGTTCCGTGGATCTCCTCCCAATCAGGTAAATAATAATCTTGAGCGCGAGTTGAGATTTTGTAAATTGTTTAAAAATAGTGTTGTTTTAAAATAAAACTTCCAAAATTTTGCTACGCGGCCACAGCAATCCCTTTAACTTGAAACTTTACTTTTTTGAACATGTTCTTATTGCGCGCATTATAATGCTTACGTGGTTATCTATTCGAAAAAGTATTCCGTTAATATTTTAACTAAAAGAAACAATCTTTTCAGTGAAAAAATTTATTCCATAAATCTTTCTTTATCTTGTACCTACAGACCGTTCAATATTCATTTTAAAAATGTAGAGACGTACCAAAGTGAATGGGATTAATTCTAAAAGGCTTCATTACTACATTTATGCGTTGTAAAATTTAATGTTCATGTTAAAAATCATTGGGCACACTTCAGTTTATGTTGAAGCGTAAAATTTGCGATAAATATCGTGTGTCACAATGGCCGGTAAACATCCTGATTCATAGTACGCGCACCGGAGTGATTGTGGAGGAAACATAAACAATCGGAAGCGTATTCGATTATACGCACACAAATGTTGATTACGCCTGTCGAAGGTATGTTGTATCTAATGAGTGTATCGATATACATAAAACTTTTACTTACCGAACTGTTTTCTTATTCGATTAATTCAATATGAATATATTTTAATGTATTCATCGCCAACCGTGAGATAATTTACTTGTGAAATGTAAAATACAGATGCGGGGAATCATAATTAAATAGTACCTAATTACAATATTTTCACATATATTTAAAGAAAAGGTTTATTACATTAGTTACAATTTAGAAGAGGTAGTTGTAATTTTTCTATTGAATTTGTTAATTATGTTATAAATAGGTTCGTACTTTTAAATAGATATGGCTGCTTCCTTGTACCTTATTCAATTTATCCGATATACATATTTTGTATTGTGAAATAAAAGTATGAATAAATCAAGAAGGTTTCAATAAATTAATAAAATTAAACAACAATGAGAAGCCCGATGCAAATTTTTGTTGTTTCTTTTGAGCGACTAAATCCAAGAATTAAAACAAAAAAAATTATTACAAGGAACCATTTCTATATTTAAATACACTGTATATTTAAACATTAAGATAATTTAATAATTAATAATAATTTCGTTTATTTCTTTATTAGAATCTTATAACGTACTTATATATTTCTAATTGTTTAAAACACTTTTAAACATCAATGTGATAAATGTAGAAAAGTTGAACAAGCACGTCAGATAATTGAACACATTAATATCAGGAGTAATATGAAATTAGGTAAACATCGAATGTACATCATGGAAATGTCGACCAAAATCGCAATCAAATACTGAATAATGTTGTATAATTTTAATTTTAATGTGGCATTGTATGCAGAACTTGATTATTGGATATGTAGGTATCGAAAATTTGAATCGAACATATGAACCGGATTAAACGCTGGTAACACTGTGATAATACAAATACTTAGGTAGGTAACAGCATTGTGAAAAAATGAAAGTCACTTTAATATAAATGAACAAAGTTGTAACGTCTTAGTTGAAAGAAAATTCAATGGAATCCTGTGAAATAACTAAAAATACTAATGCTAAAACCGTACTTAACATCGGTTCCAAGAAGAAAATGTACTAATGAAAGGTTTTTTGGAGCACATTCTCGACGGAAACATGAGAAAATGAGTTGACAATGACAACTAAACGTGTAAACTGGGTTAACGTCCTGTCTCGCATATTATTCGGCCTCACTTCATAATAAAGTGTTGTATGGTGAAATTATTTTACACTTTCATAGTATCCGACAGCTACAGCTCATTATATACGAATATGAAAACAATGTGTCATTTAAGACATAACTAGACGCTATGGTTGTTCGCAGGGCTAAAGATTTGTTTTATTTTATCCACACCACTGTCATATCGTACGTTAGTTTCGCTAAACAGTAACGTTTGGATACAACTAGTTAAACTTCATAATGACCGGATATTAAGACGTCTAACTAAATATTGTAACTTGATTTAATAAATTGTTGGAATAAAATTTACAATATACAGATTAAAGTAAAATTCATTTATTTACTGAAATCTAAGACGAAATATAATAAAATTTAACCTAAATAGAGCATTCGTTCCATTGTCAAAAAAACATGATAAAGAAAATGCAACGCAGGCTTTGATTTAGTGACTTTTTAACCTGAATGTACCTTAATACTTGTTTTAGTTTGAAGGAATGGTGTAAATTATTGTGTATTTTGGTGCAATGAAAATGACTGTACTTTCATATTGTCTATCACTGATGTTATAACGGACAGTTTGAGGCAAATATGAAGCATTTTTATTTAATTATTTAACAGTCTGGTATACCATTTCGTTTCCTATTATTATATTGAAAACTTGTATATAATAACACTTGTATAGGGTACATAAAAATCTAAATTTGAAAATTCACGTCACTCCAGCTTAAATTTTCTACATTTACCGTTCGTAGTAAATGTGAACTTGTGAAAGCATACAACATTAGTAAATGTGCATTATGACTAAAGAGATACGTTTTAAAAATTTATAACATATATCTATTAAATAATAATCTTGATGATGCTACATATAATTTACAGACCATACTTTCGGCAATACTTTACCGCTAAAATTGATTGGAAGAATTGATATAGCCAATTATAAATGTAACTCAAAAGTACAAGAAATGCTTGTTGAATTAGCTTCAAATTATTGACTTAATCCCGTTGACGTTTGCACACACACACACACACAGTACAATGTGTAATATATCTATACAAAATAATTCTATCTATCGATAAGTGAGTGAGATAATGTGATTTCCTGTGAAGCTACACAACTAGCTTAACTTATTCCCTCTATAACAGCATTCAGCGTTTCAGCCGTTAAATAAAAATTGCTTGTTTTAGCTTTATTCGTTCTGTGTGTAATTTGTTGCAATAGAACCAATTTCAGTAAATCTTTTCATCGTGTTACTCGTGTATGAAGACAGCGAAGCCTAGTGTTCGTTAATTATGACAAGCTAATTTTTGTATGATGTAAAAGCAATAACAATAAGTTGCAAATATTTGTAACGAAAAAGCCGCGTAACAATTTTTTACTACCAATATTGCCTAAATTAGAAGACACATTAATATTCAAATGAGTATATACGTATATTATGAAAAATAACAGAATAACAGTACAAAAATAACAGAATTTTCCTTCGTTTGGATTTGAAGTCTTCAATACTGAATGAAGCATAGTAAATGTTCCATTACATGAGTTTACAATATTGAGTCCGTTAGCCTTGTAATAGAATTGTTAGATACGACTCTACATAGAGTCACATATTACAACAAGGCGTTACCAATGGAACTGATATTAACATTCGAATGTACTCGCCATAAAAACTGCATATTATTACATTTTTATTGAAATATAGCAAAGCGGGGAATAACCAAGAAGTTTATTGATGTTGTGAACAAATACGTTGTACTCGTAGTAGAGTTCGACAACTATTATTGAATAACGTAAAGATGCTTCAACACGTCACTAACTGAGAATTTCAAATATGATTATGAGAAAATAAAACCATGATTATACATATAAATAAATTACGACGAACCTAATATGAATCGTAGCGACTCTTACGCTTCTAGAACACTCTACAGCCCTACTTTAGTATGTATGGGTTATTGCTTAGGTGTTTCGTTGTATTTCCAGACAATCCTTAACTATTTATTATGAATTATACTTTCAATCGTAAGTTTTATTCAAAAACAAATCTAGTATAGTATTAACTGATATGTTTCATCGTTTATTAACATCTAACGAAGAATATTTGAATATTCATCAACTGTTATGCAATCGACTGTATAACGAGAGCAGCGCTCCGGTCTACTCAGAATTAAAAATAAAACCCCTTGTGTACACTACCCTTTACGCCTTTGCTTTATTGTGAATTTGGATCATTTGAATTTAGTATGATATAAATAATAATATCTACGGACAACTACACACTTTGAATACATATTATTGTTCAATACCCGCTATACGTTTTTTAATGTACGTTAAACATATAATATGTAGGTATGTACGTACATATTAGGATCAAAAATCCTTTGATCAATACTTACAGGAATATTTTCTGTGGGTATATGCGGTTTACATTATGCACTTCATGCGTTTTAAATTATGTGCTTTATATTTTATAGTAGATAGGTAAACAAACATATTATCATCATCGGATTGCTTGAATCCACCGCTGAATGTAGCGTGGATGTGACCACTGGATACATATATGCCTCCCTGAAGAGTTTTTGCCAGTAATTCCCACGCTGGGCATGAGGATTGAAAATCGCAGAGCACGGTTCCTCGCGCCGCGTAGCTGCTGACCGTAGGCGGCCTGGTCAGTTAGCCGGGCTTACGCAAGCTGCCTCATCATGATCATTCAGCGTCGGGCATAGTCGTTTCTTATGACACCCTGATATTTTATATAGAACTGTGATCAATGTTGACCAAGAACGTAATGTCTGTATAGATAGAGGTAGGTAGGTACTCAAAACTCGGTGCTCTCTGACTACACCGTAAATGATCGAAATAGTTATCTTGAATTAACTGTGACAACATCATAAATATTTCCTAACCTTCAGTACCTACTGATTGAATATACATTTTTCTGTTATGCTACCATGTGTTAAATCAATTGTTTGAAATTTCAATATCAGGTCAATCGTAATTCATTTAGAATCTCTTTGAGTCATTTAAAGTTGGCAATGATATTTGTTACGAGCGATTGCGATCGCTGTTTTTGAGACCTCTGCACCAGGTCAAGCGAGTACTTATGAAACCAACACTAAACGGGGTAAGTGTTGGTAACTGTTGAAAATTTATTGGTAGCCGTCTAATAGATCTGATCGCTACCTGGCTCTTAACCGGACTTGATGGGGACTACTGATATCAAAATTTCCCACCGACGTTATTGGAGTAAAACTTTCAGTACACAGCTTTTTGTGTACACTAAGTGTGTACTTAAGTTACAAAGTATATTTTAATACATTAGTATGTAACTTAAGGCTGTCAATTTTCCAGCACCCGTATAATTACTTTAATATAATATGTTTTGAAAATTAATACTGATTCTCTATTAAGAGCGTTGAAGATAACTTAAATGTACTATTAAAACCAGTTTAGGCTTTCTTGAAATCATTTAATGGATATAATTATTGCTAATTGTTCTTTGCGTTTTCCATCGCCACAAAACAAAAACCTGTTACGTTCACAGTAGCGTCATTTGTAATTTAATTGTTTATATCGCAATATAATTTAGCAATCATTTTAATATTATAATATACAATAAGTATGCAATAAAACATATGGGCAGGCGTTTAAGCGTTGTTATCATATAATACATTGTCTGCTGTTGCGTTAAATGATATATACATTTCATTGAGTTATATGAACTTATTGAAAAAGTAATCTTCTCGGCCAATTAGAGCCTAAATAAGGCAATGAACCAGGCATAATATCTCAAAACGAATGCGAGACAACTCTACCTTAAAGAACCATGTTCAAAGATCATTTTCTTGTCCGATTCAGGTATTAATTACGGGTTTGTGATGGACGATAACCCTATACAATTAAGTCGGGTTTGCATAAACGGTCTATAAATAATAACCTAGACGTAATTAGGAGCTGACTAAACAAACGCTATTTGAGGTATGACAAGAGTAGGTTTACATAAAGAAGCCGCACAATAAAAGACTCTCCGGAGTATGTTTAATTTGCCACCGATTAATTATGGAGTTTTTGCCGCATTTACCTTGATACTGCATCCAACTATTGGCCGCGTTTTATTATTTAAGAACCGTATTATCTGTGAGTGCGTATTCGTTAATAAATTATTAGACCTAACGTCGACGTTATTTGTTATCCGATAAGAGTTTATTAAATTTCACGGCTGTCGTATTAATATTAGACTCGTTAGAGTTATCTGTCCATTGTGTTCGGTGTGCCGTATTAAAATAGTGAATCGTAAGCGAGTATAGGACGTTAATAAAGATAATATTATGGAATGATTCGGGCAGCGGCCGCGTGCGTGCCATACGCGGTCCACTTTTGCTATCTGGGTGATAAGATGACACCGTGTGGGGGAGGGGCGCTCTACCCTCGAGGATTATCCTCATTATTTCTTATTTTCGAGCTCTACCTCACCGACCAACTGCTGCCTAATGTCGTTACATTCCGGTCGGTCAATCGTCTTATTTTGTCGACCCTGCTTTCCACTTCTAAGCCCAGCTTATGACTCTATTCACACATGTTTGTTTTCCTCACTTCCGAAGTTTTAGTTAGCTGCTTGAGATCGACACAATTTTTAATCGAAACGTTTGTCGTGCAAAATATTTTAATAACGAGTCAGTTATTATACCGCATATTAAAAACTTATAGGTACATTTTAAGGGTTAAGGATATAACTCACTTTAACGAAATAACTTCGAATACAATGATTAACAAAAGCGTAGTATAATTGGGTTATTAATGAAAAATTAAACGTCATCGCATCGCCAAAAACGGGCAATTAAAATGTATTTATAATTTGCAATAATTATATATTTCTCCGTACATCGGATTAATTTTACAGCTATTATTTATCATTATTTTGCATTTCGAGGAGTAAAATTTATTTCTATACACATTCATACGAATATGGTGGATCGGAATCGTTGAATTACTTTTTGTTTTCACCCGGCCACCCTTAATTTAAGTATAGGAACTTAACAGGAATGCGTTATTTTTTCCTTCAAGTACGGGTCCCATTACGTTCATGGTGCGTTTTTATTTAAATAGCAATTAAGTACAAGAATGGGCTGTAAACGTTTATGCGGCGTTGTGTCGTACGCTTTAAGAGCCCCAGCCTCACTAAACCTCGGGTGGCACAATTTATTCTCCAAATAAACTGTTCATTAATACGGGGTTTATTTAGTGCGATTCACTAACACAAATTACCTACGAATATTCCCTATGATTCCCGGAAATCGCTTTGCACCAAATTAATGTATAAATTGATAGGTAATCAAATGTACGTTACACTATTTTTGGCGCTTGTAATTTAATTTATAATATGTATTTGACCGTTCGACATGTGACTGATTAAATGTTTAACCAGGAATGAAAATTTAGATTGCTTTATAATGCGTCAGCTGTCGCGATTCGAATTCGGGCGTATCATTGTATACCTATATAAATATGTTCGTCAATATTATAAAAAAATAATTGGAGGTTAAATTAATTTAAAGACAAATTGATATCAGCCAATAATAATAAATTTGAAGTTGAAAACTTGCCAGTGTCATAAATTTACGACACCGTTTCTAGTAAACCAAATGCAAGGAAAATGTTCGCACGACGACCCTTTAACAATTAAAGGTTAATTGCGTTCGAAAAAACGGTTCCTTTTTGACATTAGAAGCCACGACCTTCGCCAATGTTCCTACATCTGCTGCCTGTTTGTGCGAGGCAACAGGTTCAATTTATCTATCGAATATGTAATTTTATATACATATTGACAAAGTAACTGGCTAAAGGGACCGAACTGAGAAATTTTCATCAAGGTGAAAAGCGCAAAAGTGTTAATACACTGCATGATAGTCACGGCACATGAATAATGAGGGTTAATTCCGTAAAGTTATTTCGAGCCAGACGCTATCGACGCCGATACGAGCTATGACACCTGCTGGTTGGATTATCTTTATTATTTTTCCGTAGCCGCAATCGATTTTCGATTAGTGCCATAAAAAGATTTGTCTATTAGCTGACGACGGTTCATCAATTTTTAGCTAATGAGCTACGCCAGTATCTTATTGACAGGTCAGGTCGTTGATTATAATACAATAAGCGCATAATGCCAGGTAAATGCCAGTACAGATGTCGGTTCATTAGTCGACAGGGAATTAGCTAAGTTTACGATAAATGTAACCGTATTGAGACTTTACGTACACTTCGTTTGAATCGTATGTGTTTTATTTGGTGCAATAAATAATGTAGCAAATAAATAATGCATACATGCATTTCATATATATTTATATACGTAAGACGAAAACAGATAACGAAATATCAACGTTTACATAATACATTTTCATGTCGATTTCATTGAACTGTTAAACATATAACGCACTAGTATTCAAACAAGAAGTTTTACAGTTTGCAACAAATATCGAACCCCTTTCTATGCTCAGCTCCTTACAAAATAGCTGGTGTATTATAAAATCCATGGACGATTTCTAAACGTCGTACAGCATGGAGGGTTGAAATTGAATCGCATTACGACGCCATTTCTATATCAAACACGGCATGCGCAATGGCATTAGATAAGTAATGTAGACGGAGGGAAGAAATTGTTCGCCCGACACGGGTTCACCCGAATTGTTCCTTGCAAAATTTATTACTCGTGTTTAGTTATGATGTTTAGTAAAATATCCTCCAGCTAGGGAAACTTGTTTACCGACAGACCGACAATTATTATTTGCATTGTTATAGATTTATTTCGGTCAAACAATGTTATACAGTCCAAATACAATCAGCAAATAACATTTTGATATCTTACATTGTGTACTTGATTGTGTTTGTCAATTTTCTCAGTTTGGTATTTTGTTAACAATTTACCTTTAGCTGAATCGATTCCAAGTTTAATCTCGTCCATTCCTAATGTTATATTGTCCTCATCATTATTGCCTAGCCTTTTCCGTATCTGAACGTTCTAATCGTCTGTTTCGTGATATTTGCTAAGCGTTAATAGATCGTACGCCGCGAGTTTGTTGTATGTCAGCCCTTGATAAATTTAATTGTAAAATTCAATGTTGGTCGTCTTAGCTAACAAGTAAACCTGAATAGAGATATATTTTTTCGTTATTTTTCAAAACAAAGCAAGGTTCAGATAAGGGTCAAAGCTTCTGCTGACGGTTGTTAGGATCAATTCTTTAAAAATTTAATTAAGTATTATCACCGGCTTTATCTTCGGCTCACGGATTGTATGTACATTTCATTTTGTAAACGAGGTGGAACGAAAGGCGACAACGTTGCCTTATTTAGGTCATCCGGGTCTCGTATGTTGAGAGTGTCGGGTTCCAGATTAATATTTTGTTTGAGTGGTGTTTGTAGTTATTTTTCGTTTGTCTTTTTGCGTACGAATAAACATTAAATGACTTTAATCACAATGAAAACGTCAACAAATGCATACATATTTAAGTCCGTGTAGAAATAAGAGACGCAACGAATGTATGTATTAGCTTGAAAAAATTAACTCAATATGTTCTTGAAATACACTTATAATATATCCCAAATGAAATAGGTATATATTTAATCAAATTTGCAGATATAGGTAACGGTTATTGGTTCTGTATTAGTAGACAAGCAGAATAAGCTTAGAAGATCATTCTATTGTAATAACTCTAATTCAATTTAAGGGTGAAATTCAGTTTAAGAATTTACTACTTTGGTCGATAACACAAAATATTTAAAATAAGTCTTGTAAATAATGAATTATTAGGTACTAATTATTCAAACTTTTCAGTTTTACTAGTGTAAGAAATTCTAAAGATCCATTTCCTCTACACCGAGGGCCGATGGTCAAGGTACAAGCAACTCGGCACTGCAAACAGAGCAAAACGAGTACCATTCATTTAAGTTAATAATGAGCCATGAACAATCTTCGTCATTTTTGTTGCTTGTTTTTGACCGTCGAATAAACTCACCTTTTTATTCGTATTGGTCATTTAACGATTGCTTCTTACCCTTTTTCTGATTTTTAATACACTATAATAAAGTGCCGTAATTAAGTAAATATGCGACCGTGCCTATTGTTTCGTATGAGAAATATTTCTGTGTAAAACGATCACTTTAAAAACTTTTATATGTATGTACATGTGTATTTATATAGCAGTTTAATTACCATTGTACCTACTGATGAAAAAATGTTTGGAGTTTTAGGGTGAAATATACGACGATTATGGTTTTCTTAAGATATTTTTACGTATACAATTTTGAAATATCTCTCATGGATTCATTGAGTAATTAAAATTTTTGCTAAAAATTAAATAATATGTCTGTGGAGTTTTATAAAACTCAATAAAAATTTCGTTCCGTCTTCCGTTCAGACCAATACATTATAAATTCAAATGTCCGCGAATTTAATACAAGAACTAATTTCCTTCCATCTACTTCTAGTATAAAACATCACATGGAATTAAAATACCTACGCCTACTCTTTACATGCACTTTTTATAGAACTCTGAATATCATAATTCAAATATCAGCATAACTTTACTTCTTCATAAGCTCGGTTCTCACGGATCAGTATTAGCATGGAAACAGCAGGATTTGTATAAAGTCCATTCCTCGCGATTTTAATATAGAGGTACTCAAAATACACTTCGTCAGCTCTGAGATAGCACTTGACACGCTCGTCGACCTACCCTGTTCTCGTGGGTAAGTACATTCTAGAATGTAAAATTAAACGTCCTACATATGCATGCGTTAAATACACACGACACTTCAAAATCCCACGGGTGCAGCACTATTGCAAGCAGAACGCATAAAGTCGTCACCATATAAAACGATATAACCTTACCGGACGGCTAATGTCATTTGCGTGGGACCCGTTCAAAAATAATTTACTTATTGTTTTTCGAATGGAGAGCGAAACCTCACCGATACCGTACACCCGACACCGCGTATCGCGTACGGGATCGAGTAATCATTCTTAAGTAAGCGTCGTGACCGAAAAGCTTGAATCTCTCTAATCAGATAGGCGAGTGGCTGTGTTCTGAGAAAATTAAATTAATTTCTCCGAAATAAAGGGACTGTTCACGCGGTCAGTGGGTAATATTTAGTAGTCTCTCGTTACGGTGGCAACGAATTGTGATAGTGTTTTCAACAACGCGGGCACAACCGGATTTGTGCGCGCGCAAGTGTGTGCGTGCGCTTGTGAGTGAGACAAACTTAATCCAAGAATCCGCTCGCGGCGCTGCGCGCAACTAAATTGTACCTTTTCCGTTTTACTTAATGTTCCATTTTAAATGCGTTATTAGAAAGTCTAGTAAGAACACACGTGACACATTCCGTAAGAACATTTCGCGTCGAAATACGTTTTAAAAGAACGCGCTTTGGACCTTTTCTAATATTGTCAGGACGTAGGGCCGACTTGTTCGTATGTTTGCAATAAACATTTTAGTTTACACGTACGAATCATAATATGTTCTGTCGTCGTTGTATCAAACCCTATATTACTGCGCACCATGAAATGCAATTACGCTTTATAGCGTGCTTAAGGTCTTGTTAACAAGTTTAGAGGTTACAAGATGCCGAAATGTTTAAAAAACGTCGTAAGGGTATCAACGCGGTGCGGCCGTTCAATAATAAATGAGCGTCGAAAAACGTCGCATCCACAGATCTGTCGTTGACGTTCCTAATCAGGCGTGTCAGGGAGTCGTCAGACGTTGTTATGTGAACTTAAAATACCCTTGTACGACAATTAGTGGAGTTGTAGCGCCCACAGCATGCACGATAGATGAGGTGCTCACATATTATTAGTTGACACCTCATTGCGTCGACACTCTATAGCCAGACAGACGAGACGACGTTGCTTGCACTAACTCTCGCCCGGACGGTTTTAAATCTTAATTCTATTGCATTAAACCACAAAATTGAATGTACAATTGAAATCTGTTATCCGGCAAATTTTGCAATTAAGTATTGATAAAGTGCTTGCATAGTGTGAATATGTTTATCAGTATGACGATGTGGCAGGTGAGAAAAAACGAACAGCCGTAGGTAGTAATATCCACGTGTAATATTTTAACATACAATTTTATACAACAAATTCCGCAGAGTTATTAACTATTTCTTAAGTATCTTAAAACAAAGGACAATCAATAATCCAAATAACATCTATCTGGCCAAGAAATGATCGAAAACGAAGCGTTTATCGAGGCTGCGAATTAATTGACATTTAAATGCCCGCTAGTTCCAAACGAACGGTAGCGATTATATCTATTACAAAAAGGCAGACGAAAGATACACAGTTCCGGATACCTTAGACCCGTTGTTCTGGTATACTATAATTGTTTGGGTTCACTAAGTGTCAGAGGTAAAGTTCAGCGCACACATACGAATCCACGCGTGATTTCCGTTATTAGCGTCTAAAATTGTCGTTGGTTCGCGGTTATAACAGTTTCACTTTTAACCCCATTAACTCTCCCGTTTTATTACTCGAGTGTACGTCTGGCATGTTTGAGTATTACACTAAAACTGCCAGACGATAAAAGCTATACAATTCTTAATTAACCAATTGATGAAACCTACATTGATCTATCTCGAGCAGTTATTTTTAATTTACATTAATAATAATTTCGTATTGGGATATCGGCCATTTGGATTCAATGATTTGTGTTAAGGTAACCAGCCGGCTATTAAACGGATACAAATATTTTTGTACCACTCCATATTCTTGCAAATTTCGTGCCGTGAGTTGGAATGTTCATTAGCAAGTGATATTCGCAGTTGAAACTGAGAATGTTCGTTTCAATGTTATTCGTACTCGTACGTCTATCGGCTGTACGATTTAGGAGGATAGTGGCTGTGAGAGAGTGGCATTCGAGTTATTTTAGAAATGGACGTCGATTAGTGGGCAGCGACAGGCTCGCAATAAAGGTTCGAGAACTCCACGGGATGTTTTGAATCGGTAGTGCTTTAACGGTTTCAGTGTTTGCCGATAATTCCTATATATCTCTAGCGTTTCAATAGAACTATAAAGCGAAGAGCAGTTAAAGTGAGTTTATGCGCAATTTTAAACGTTAAACACTTTACACACACACATTTAAACAAATCTGCACGATTAGTTTAGGTACAAAACAACATAAGATACCTAGGTATATTCTTTGTTATTATTCCAAATGATCAAACGCTTCATATGAATAATTGTACTGAGACATGTTTCGGCCTCTCAGGTGTTTGATAAGAATAAATTAGACATGATAAATAGAGCGAAGAAAAATAAACTCTTCCAGAAAATATGTAGGGACGTTCGCGGTAACCTTTTCACACAGTCAGTTCACAAATTAAACATAAAAAGGAAACCGTACAATAAATATATTTTACGAAAAGCACGACCGTCACTTAAATGAATAAAGATTCCTAGTCGAATAAAGTCCTATTCCATGGGACTTAAACTTAACTGGTGAAACGTGGGAGTATCCTCCTCCTCTGCCTACCCGCTCGGAGATTACAGGCGTGATGTTACATTATTCTTTTAAAAGTTGTGAAGCATTAAAACGCTATTCTACGATACTATTCTTGCGAACTATCTCGATGGAAATGCACTAAGGCATCTAAGCTTTTATGATTCGCGAGTACAATACACTCAGGAGCCGCTTTCTGCAAAAAAGAAGAAGTCCAGATTAATCGCACATTGTGTTAGTGAAACGTGATATTTAAGAAGTGTTAGCAATAAAAAGAAATTAATGTACCCAGTCCACAATAGATGAAACTATGTTGCTATTTCTGGTTTCTAGACATGTTCAAGATCCAATACATCTTATAGGAAAGGCGAATTATTCAACAAAACCTATTCCAATATGCGACCTACCAATTGGTATAATTCTTAGTGGATGATTTCACTATTACTTAATACACTAATCGAATATTTCGTTTGTATTTATATTCTATCTGTTACTAATAAACACTCAATACAATAAATATTAAATTGATCGGTCAATTAATTTTCCGGAAGCTTAGAGCATAGAATTTAATATTTGAGTTGTTAGTTCCATTTTGCATGAATGTATCGTCAACATCAACCTAATTCCGTAGTGGATACAGGAATGTTTGCGACCACGTCAGGGGGGTATTAAGCAGAGTAATGGACCAGTTATTATTAGTTCCCAACCCAAAGCAACAGCACATGTTTATTCCGTAACAGAGACCGATAAATCTCGATGAACAATCCGAAACAAGTTCATTAGACGACATAAGCTACGTTCGCGAACTCAATGATTGAACACCTCTAGATTAGATGACACTGATATTCTTACCACGTACGATTTGGTAATTTATAATAGAAATTAAAAATATTATTAGGTTGCCTAATAATAATATTTTAGGACTGCCTCGTTGGTCGAGTGGCTGCAAGCACGACTGCCGATCGAGAGGTCCTGGGTTCAAATCCCTGGTCGGGTCCTATTGGATTTTTCTAATTTAGAATTTCTATGAATCGGAGGAATTGTGCCCGGTGTATGGCAATAGGCTCACCACCTGTTCCATGGGACTTAAACGTAGCTGACGAAACGTGGGAGTGTATTACACTCCTCTGCCTACCCCAGGCGTGATGTTACGTTTTTTAAAAATATTATTCAATGTACATGGCGTCGTGTTGGTATAGAATTAAACTAAGCTCAATACAAATCTAAAGCACATACATGTTCAAAGCGCGGCAACAATAGTAAGCCAACAATATTTCGTCATTTGATTCAATCAACTACCAACAAACGCTTTGTTATTATTACCAAAGCTTTGTACATAATATTAAAACAAGGTCCTTTCTGTAGTAACCTTTGTTGGGTAAGGTAGGAATTGAAGTTGTTATAATAAGTATAAATTTAGTACACAGAGTTTTAAAATGTCGATATCAATATAACAAGGATTGAGAACAGCCGAAGGTTTAAATCACATTTACGGGTTAGATGGAGTGTGTCGAGCAACTCGGGTTGTTGACGACTTGCAATTTTATGAATGAATTGCTTGAATGGAAGACAATAATAATACGGTCTCGGTTGGAGCCAGCGGAAAGTGTACCTACGGGTCTGGGTGGCATTTAAAAATGCATAATAGGACTTTGGATCAGCACTAAGGCTCGATTGAGAGAATGGTGACGCTCGCTATTGCATCGTATACTCATCAGCATAAAGATATATTATTTATTAAATGATTCGTAAGGTTCAACGGTAACTTGAACTTTATATTATACGTATGATAGATAAGTACAGGGTAACGTTTTTTCATTGTAATAGATACTACAATAAACGGCTTATTAATAATTGTGAATTATAATGATTATTATTAAATACGCGTATAATATTACGGCTTGCTCATAAAGAATGTCACGACCAATAATTACTCGTAGATATCGGCAATATAATTGAAATGAGTGTCACAGATAAAAAAACTATTATGTGTAGACAACGATGACATATTATTTTACAGTTATTTTTATTGAAAACAATGTTACTTACTAATTTTAGTGATTAAAATTAAAATGTAACTTTGGCGTTTGTAAGCGGCCTTAAAATTTCACCTCTCGTAAAACACATCTTAATATGTATATCGGTTTACGTGACCACGGCTCACTTGTTCGACACATTCTGTTTGAGTGTGATTTTAATGTACTATGTACATATGTATGTATAAGTAAAATCGATATAGCCAGTCATTTGTGCATAGTGCAAACTAACATATCTATCTAAAAACTTGGAGGTTGACCAGTGTCATGATAGATTCTTGGTTCCATTTTGTAACGCAATGCGATAAACGAAACGTACCTAATCATATTAGCTATAAAAGGAAATTCTTATGAAAACTCAGCACTATATACATATGTGTGTATGTATATACACACACAGGAATCGAAAGAAAAAAACTGCAGACTATTTAAGTCAAAATAATTATTGATGTACTCTGTTCGAATTCAATAAATATACAAAACGTTTTAAAGCGTATTTGGAACAAATTTACCGCACGCAGTAAAAATAGGCGATACGAAGCGTATTGTGGCAAACCGAGAGCCGAGAGCGCCGCGGAGCTTCGATTGACAACACATACAGTTATTGGATTTAAGCCGGCGTGCGATTTTGGCTGCTATTAAATTGGCAATTGAATTTATAATGGCGTACACGGCGCGGGCCGACGGAGTGAGCGAGCATTAACTCGACATCACATCTCGACCGGCCGATCGGCGTTTAGTCACATGCCTAATTAAAATTATAGCCTCAACAGGAAAAAAACAGTATCTCCATTCTTACAATGCAAACTGATTAACTTCCGATAAGGCTCTATTATAAATTGCCAACAGTGTTTAGTTCCATAGTATAGATTTAGTGCCAGTTATAAAATGACGAATAATGTACCTACCTATATTTCGCAAATTCACCGTTGTAAATTATAATTAATCTCATCTGCGTTTACAAAAATCAACTTGTTCGCGCAATTACTGGACAATTATTGTAAAATTTATCGCCCATAGCGGGCGAATCTACGATGATTATTGTGTATTACGATTCTATGATAAAAGTTTAACAAGGATCTCTGTGTATATAAAACTCGAAAATAATATGTAGGTAATTGATGGTAAAAACAAAGGTAAATATTATGCATAACCATATGAAATTATGTTCAGACATTATGTAATTTTACGTTGCGAATTTAATATTATATTATCTTATTAAATGTTTCTTGAGTATTTATAGGTATCTACATAATATGGTGCAGTCTCCGCCCCGACTTCGCTGCAATAGCAGGAGCTCATAACGATACTTCGAATAGATTCGAAATTAGGCTGTCACGAAAAAACACGTCACAAGCCAATACCTACCTACATAATTATTCTAATTGTTGACATAAAATTTGAACGCTCTAGTGTAAAAACAAAAAACCTTATGTTCAAAAGTCTGTCCAGTTCATATTACCTTATGAAACAAGGGAAAAATGAGTTACGAATCGACAATATAATCTCTTTAGTGTTGGATAAGTCGATTTGGTTGTTGGCTGCATGTTTTTTTCCAATCAATTTATTATACAAACTAGGCGGTAGCGTGAATCGTTACAAATCATAAATTGATTTTTTTTTTTACTCCTAATTCTCGTAATAAAAGCATTGTGAAATGTATAACAATGAAATAACTCTGCGAACAATCAATAACAGTTCAATCAGTATATTATAGACTTAGTTAGCGGTTACACTGCCAAGTGCTGCTTATATTAGTTATATTACACTTATAGTACTTATACTACTCTTTCTTACTACAGCACTTTCAAATGATTTGCTATTTCCGAAAAATATGCATTGTCAATATGCTACGTACTTATTAAATAATTATAAGTTATTAAATAATTATAATTCAATGTCAATTATAAAATATTAAATATTACTTAGTCGTGAAAGTTTGCAAACAAACAATAAAATGTAATAAGTGGACGATGATGTTACTCAGTTGTTTAACAAAAAAGTACAATAAACGCCTGCCTTGTTGGTCGAGCGGTTGCAAACTCGACTGCCGATCGGAAGGTCACTGGTTCAAATCCCGGATCGGGTACTATTAGATTTTTCCAATTTAGAATTTCTTGTAATGACTCGGAGTCTGCAATTGCGCCCGGTGTATGGCAATAGACTCACCACCTATTGCATGGGACTTAAACGTAACTGGTGAAACCCGGGGATGTATTACACCCCTCTGCCTACCCCTTCGGGGATTACAGGCGTGATGTTACGTTTATTCCTTCCTACTCTCTACTTAGTGAAACACAAATTTAATAAACGAGGAAACCTGCTTTAAGAAATAACAGGAAACATAAGAAAGATGATTTAATTTTTTTTAATTCGCCTGATTTATTAAAGCTGCGTTCATCGCGAACAGATTCGTAAATATTTCCCTCCGATTAGTTCCGTAAAGAAACCATCACAGGATCTCCGTTAAACTGATTTCAAATTTAGCAAGCGCAGGGAAACTAAATCCTGTTAATCCTTTACGCAATCAATCTTATGTAGTCGGGATGCCAAGCATTAAATCATAAAATAGTCAAATGCAATAAATTTTAATTCAAATGTAGTTTAATTAGGTTATATTCCAAGGAGTACTTAGACGAAAGAAACGTCGGAAATATAATGGTAACTTTTTAAATAAAAACCTTTGTAAAAATATATCGATCTTTCCATATAATATAGATTGTTTAAAACAAACTGACAGACGTTACTATTTACACGTTCGTGTTTATGCGTTGAGGGCTCAGAGACAAAACTCTATAATTACATAATACATTCAGATATGCATCTGCGACCATTATGCACTGTTATTACGTATTTATCTTATCGTTACAGCGGTGGGGGGGTTGTGGAAACCCTCCCAATATTTATTCTTCCCCGTTACAACGTTAATTAGGAAAGGTGTGAATTTCTTTAAGGGCGTTTATAACAGGGTGGGCCAATTTCGCAGCTTATCTATCCGAACATCTCTACACAGGATGCGGTCGGGATAGAGTTCTCGAGACTCAGCGTAACGTATTATTGTCCAATTAACATCACAATTTTATGTAAATAACTTTGAGGAAGGATAACGCTTTTCGGAACGGAAAGGTGTGATCGTTTACCGGGTAGGTGAATAACCCCGAGTGATTTGAAAGCTGTACGCCATGTCCTGGGCTTTCAAGAGTTCGGGGAGTGGCCTTTGTATATCCAATGTCTTTATAGGGTTGACCGATTTATACAGTGAATGAAAAGTTTTTACAATATTTTAGTTCTCTAGAAAGTAGACATTATAATGAAAAATATGGTTACATTCTTATTGGATCTTTATTGACCTCGTTGAAAGTTCCTCGTCGCATAGGCATAACTGAAAATCGTCCAAGTCAAAGTGCAAGTCAATAATTAAATATACTAATCTCACTATTAAACAATATGAAAATTAGTTTAATTCGTCTTACAGTAGACAGAAGAAAGTTAAAAATTATTTACACAAAGCATAAACAACTATCGACTGCCTCGTTGGTCGTGCAAGCGCGAATGCCGATCGGGAGGTCCTGGGTTCAAATCCCGGGTCGGGTGCTATTGAATTTTTTCTAATTTAGAATTTCTAGTAGTGACTCGGAGTCTGGATCAGTGCCCGGTGTATGGCAATAGGCTCACCACCT